>UELV01177900.1:0-57794 GCA_900490015.1 Megastigmus stigmatizans | reverse complement strand
ATATAAAACGGCCCGAGACGAGAGGTGGAGGGACATCCCTTCTGGCTGCTTATATTGCCTTTTAAGGCATTTTTGTTATTTACATTCGTGCGGTAAACGTACGAAAATCCGCGACGTTACAGTATGTAATAAAAGTTTGTCGGAAGCTGTTAATATTTTGAGACTAATATGTAAGTTAAAAAAACAAACTGGTTGGGCAGTGGTAATTGCTAATGAATTTAGTATATAGCGAGACAGAAATAAGTGTGGAAATTGAGAGTCGCGCATCACGTGCTGCAAGGAGACTACAAACTGTAAATAGGAAAATGAGGCTCTTAATAAATGGCAAAACGCTTTAGGGAGAATGCGGGTGTAGCGTTTCCACTTAAACGGAGAGTGAATTTTCGCTCTAAAGCGAAAATCTCGGGCGCGTAAAAATACACATATACTCCCGGAGAGCCGCGAGTTTTCGTGAGCACTGGCATGAAATACGATGCACTACGGTTCGCTCGATCTCGCGCAAAAAGCGAAATAAATAAAAAAAAAGAAAAGAGAGGGAGAGAGAGAGAGAGGCGAAAACGAAAAAAAAAATGAGGGGGAGGAGGAGGAAATAGCGTCACGAAAGAGTCCAACTATCAAAAAGAGAGATCGAGCCAATGAAAGCCAATAGCGCCATCAATCAATCAGCCGGTACAAATGCGACATCGGAATCGCGCCCCCGTGCGACGTTATATATATACACCTATAGCTATTCTCCGCCACCGCCGCCGCTCTACAGACGCCCGGTGCAGCGTTTTTTTTGTCCGCAGTTATTGTTCTCCTCCTCGTCACCTGCACGAATTCACCCTGCAGCGAACAAACCAAAGGCATTACGCGTGCGCTTTTAAGAGTTCGACTCGCGCGTTATGAGAGCTTTTGCGGCTGTGGCGGCCCTCGTCAAAATTTTTGGCACTTGACGAATCTGCGCTAATCGAGCTTTCGAGCTTTTCTTTGGCTGCAACGATTATCACCGCTCGTTATGCGGTTACTTTCAACAGATTAATCGGCCCTGTGTGTAAAAAGCTTGTGCAAAAAGATCAATTTGTCGTGGTATAATAGAATCAAATTCGTTGAAAAGTCGACGTATATCTAAAAAGATAGATTTCCAATAATTAATAACACTTATACTCGACATCTTGCCTTTACTCGAAACATCTGGCAAAGTGCACTTTAAAGAGTAAAGTCGTCGATCGCCGAGAAACGATATATAGTGCTACAATCGACGAAAAGTTGGCAAAAATATCGCAGGTACATAAGGTATTGAGAAACGGCCTAAAACATTCTCCGAACTTTTCTCTCTCTCTCTCTGCTTTTTCTTCTACCTCATTCTCTCTGTTCTCTATTCCTCTTCCTCCTTTGTTTGTCGGCAAATCGAATTACGTGGGCCGAGGCTTGTTATCGGCGAAAGAGAGACCAAGAGAAAGAGCCAGAGAGAGAGAGAGAGAGAGAGAGAGAGGCGCTCAATTCCTCCCTTCAATCGTCGACCTTTGAGGATCGAAGTCCACGACAGACGAGGAGGTCGACGTAGTTCTGCAGTCGCTTTGATCTCCCGGAGGTGGGGAGAACCGATCGCGAAATAGAAGAAAGAGAGCGTATATAGCTCTATTTATTCTTTTTTATTTCGCTGTCCCCGAGATCGCTGTCGTTCCTTTTCTCCTTCTCATCCTCCTCGATTCCCTTTCTCCATTCCCTTCCTCTTTCTCCTCTTCTCCGTATGTATCTTTCGCCGTGTTGAAATGTAAAATTGCGCAAATATTTGCCGGGAATGGCTTTGTTGCGGTCGGCAAGATTCGCTTTGAGCTCGCGCGCTGTGTTTGATCGAAAAATTATAATAACTCTATCGATTTTGCGTAAAGAGATGAGTCCGCGCTTTTTTGCTGCGCCGTTGTTCAACGTGTCGATTACGCGAAATTATGTGCTCTTCCTGGCTGTTGCGCAATTTACTTACCTAATTACAGCCAATTTCACGTTGGCAGCTTCGATCTGCTCGAGCTTTCATGCACAAGACAATTAATTCGGAAATGAGAAATTAATGAAGGCTTGAAATGTAAACAAACATGTTTACATACCATGCTTGAAGGAAATGCTGCACGCTCGTTAATCTTCTTCCCTTTAATTTTGAATCAGTAGCTTCAAAAGATACGATTCTGCGTATTTGGGAAAAAAAACATCAACATTATTAACATTTTCGAAATTACATAAATAAAACAGAAGAAGCATGTGAAATTGTTTTGGATAAAAGTATCAGAGATGAAAGAAAAGTATACTTTTATCGTCTAAAAGTAATCTTAAAAGCAACTCGCAAAAGATTACATCTGCGAATTAATTATAAATAATTTAGTCGAAAGAGAAACTTGCAAAAAGGGATTCAATAAACACATCAACGTCGGTAATCGAATCAAATTCCCCTCTGACGTACGACCTTCGAGCGATGTTTTATTCCTGGCTTAGCCGGACGCAGCCGTTAATTATTTGGCTTTTGGGCTACATCGATCGAGCGAAATAATTTCGGCGACGGACAATATTTACGATTCATATACATTAAGGTCAAAGCTCCAGCTGTCCAGGAGTTTGGAGAGTCGAGCGGGAGGGTCCGAGTCTGGGCCGCTGCACGGGACTGCAACATCGGATCTCCTATATTTCGCGATTACAAAATCGCCACCGGGATTGAGCGGTTTGCTGCAAAATATGTCAAAGCAATGGAATCGATGCACGTGCGCGGCGCTGCAGCGACAGAAGCCCGCGAAAGCCGGGCGATTTAGCGATGGCCCGACCGATTCATCTGGGATTTACCGCTTAGACTAGACTGCAGCAGCGGTATTAATACGCGATTCGGATAACGCGTCAGTTATGGCCTCTGCCGCCATTGCATTTGCTCGCGATTAATTTTCCCGAGCGTATCGCGTGCGTTTCAAAAGTTGCGGCTTTGTAAAAAAAAAATTGAAGCTTACTCGTGTGAAAATGTTTACGATATTCATTCTGTCGGTAGTAGCAGTGATAAGAATCCCTTTTACCTGCGAGCTCCTTTCTATTTTCATTAAAACACCACAAAATACAAGAGCGCATTCCAAAACTGGAATCCTTCGCTATACGTATATACAGCTCGGTGAGCCCTCGCATAGCTATTCCCCCACTCGATCCTCTATTTAACATTTTGCCCCTGTGACGCAGCAGCGCTGAATGCAGCGGCGAAATCCTCAAAAATCTCCCGCTACAATGGCTGATTTGAGCGGCCGAGAAGTATTATTTGTATCGCATAATAATTCGAGGGACTAGGTAGGAGCTGCGCGAGCGTGCTAACGAATTCTTTTTGAGCATTATAAGAAAATCCGGCGAAGTTGCGGGGCAAGGGGCGCGCGGAATGGGAAATTCATTTTTGATTGGAGTGGATTTCGCCGACGCGGCCCGGAATATCTAATAAAAGGATTGAATATGAATGCGCGCAGCCTCCGCACTTCTGATTCATACCGCGAATAACATTCACGCTAATTTCAATGAAAAGCCCATTTCAATCTAACGAATTCTTTTGCCGCCAACATCCCGCTCTCCTCCCGCTCCGCGTCTCTCTTTACCTCTCGCTCGCTTTCAAATAAACTTATTTATCTAGCTACTTTCCATTCTCGCTCTCTTTCTCTCTCCCGAGTGCTTGCAAGCAACGAATGTTTAAGAGGTGCTTGCGAGCTTTAAAGCTTCATATTTGCTACTCGCGTAGAGAAGAATTAAGATATCTATATCACAGTAGAGACAGTGTGTACCGATTCTTTACATCGCGCATTGTTAACTTATTTAAAATGATTCTCAACAATAGAAAAATAATATTTAATTCTTTTACAACGAATTGGACTGCGCCCGATATTCGATTTTGAATTTGTGAATTTTTTGACTTGCTAAAAATATTTTACATTACATTTTGCGTAATCAATCGCTTTCGTTTTGATCAGCTGTTCCAATCACTGAACTGTTTTTGACAGTATCTTAATTTAAAAATTAATCCTGCAGTTATATAACCTGATTCGAATCAACAATACAATCTGCGTAAAGAAAAATTAATAGACGTACAACAGAAAAATCCCAGCTCAAAGGAAGACATGTAGCGATAAAAATCGAGAATTAAAACAGGGATAACTAATTCACAATGGCATAGTTGTCGAGCCGCAGAATGCGAGGGGCGATGCAGATTTCCTTTGAGAATCGGTAATCTTGTGAATTTCATGCAGCTAAAAAGGCAGCTGAGCACGAGAGAAAGAGGAAAATGTACCCGGGGCGTCGAGGCGGGACAAAGCGGTAATCTAAACGTGTGCGGGCCGCGAGCGGGGGAGGGGGGCGAGGTGAATCCGAGCTCTCTTGCGTCGCGGAGCGCTGCACCGGCTATCCCTTGGTACACAGCCTGTAAACTGTATTTACACGCCGCCTCGGTATAAATAACCCGGGTATTAAAGTATTAACGTTGATTTGTATTGTTAGCTTTCGCGCGATGATAAAAAGATAGAAGGTATAAAGTCGCCGAGCGACCCGCACGAGCCGAGGATCGCTTATTCTGGTGCGCGAGAGCGACGATCAAGAGCGAAACAAAGAGGAAGGAAAAAGTCTTGTATATAAATATATTCGAGAGCGAAAATGTCATTATCGCGCCAGAAGAAGCAGAGCTCGGAGAAAATCGAGTGCACAAAGTTCAAATGTTGGACGAATGCATGAAAGTGAAGCAGCGTTTCGTTTATATAATTACAGCTGCAGATTCAAATCAGAAAAGATAAGATAAAAACAAACGATTGATTTCCCTTATCTTTTCAGTAGGCACTTCGCGTATCCATTTATCAGCAATCGAATTTTCGACCAAAACATACGTGTAACGCGGATATAGGTATATATATAGTGTATCCGCAGACGGTATAGTCCGGTGGTAAAGTATTCCAAAACTCGGTGCGCAACGCTTCTGGTCCCAAATTGACCTTCGTAACCTTACACAATCGCAGTCGCAGCTCGACCGTGCGCTCAGCGACAAAACGAGAAAGAAGAAAGCTCGCGAAGCGAAGCGAAGAAAGAAAAGGGCTCGAGTTCGCTCGCTCATTCAATGCAAAGCAGATGCAGCAGCAGCGCAAACACCTACAGCAGCGCTCGTGCACGAGAGAGAGAAAGAGAGCGATTCAACGGTATACAACGCGGGGCGGCGTCGTCGCGCGAGCCGCGGGCTCTCTCGATTAAGGGACACAGACTCACACACACACACACACACACACCCGCAACAAAGTCGAGGTTGTTTTGTCGAGTAATCACGCGACTCGTCGCCGCTGCTGCTCTTTCAATTCTCATCTCTTTTTTTTTCTTTTTTTTTTATTTTTTATTCTGCTCCTTCTCCTCCTCCCCCCGTTACTCCTTCGCGCCTCATTTCTTTGCGCCGTGCCCGGCTCTGTTTGTTATTTGCCCTGTGTTTGTCTCACGCCCCGACTATGGTCTTTGTGTTGCAGCTGGTGGTCCTGTGTGCGGTGCTGGCGCAGCGTCTCTCTCTCTCTCTCTACTCGGCGAAACACGAGGGGATTCGTTGACCGACTACGTCTCTCTGGCCGCTAGAGAATCGACGATGAGGTACAAGGTAAGCCGTTTCTCCTTTTCTCTATATATATGTGTAAAACCGCAACTGTATATATATATATATATAACCCCCATTCTTACACCGCCAAACCCACACCCTTTCATTATACTACACGAGCTCCGATACGCTCCTCGGCTCCTCCTCCACCCCCGTTTTTTTGTTCTTGTCCTATTTGCGCGGGGAGCGAGGGCTTGACTTTACCACGGAGCTCCTACTAGTTGTGTACTTCTTTCCGCGCGTCTTAAACTTCCTTCCTATGTGTATGTGCGAGCCGCGTACAAGTTTTTCTCAGCTCCTACGCCTTACGGTCGATTCGCTCTGCTTTACTCCAAACCTATACCCTCGGCATCCGCGGCTTTTTATCATACACTTTTCACCGCAAGCTTTGAGCGCAGCGTCTCGCACTCGGTTCCTTTCAATCGAGGATTAATGATCTTTCAAGGTATGTCTGCGCGCTCCGCGGACACGTATAATATGTACGATGTATAATGGCTACACAGATCTGCGCGTGAATGCAGCGCGAGTGAAGAAACGCGAAAAGCTCGAGACGCGCAACTTGCGTCTCATCGAGTCGATGCAGTAGACGTAACTGCAAACCGTCCCTCGGAACAGCTCTTCGTGCAATAAGATTATCGTAACGTGAAAATGAAACTATTATTTTCATGGGGAACGCGTTTACGCTGATTGGACGACAAACGCTTGTAATGGCAGTGATAAAAAGTCATCAACTCCAATTCACAAGTTTGTAGCACAAATATAGAATTTTTTAAGCGATTGGTACAAAATAATTTTTGATAAGAAACTTAATCTTTAAGTGCTTTGAAGATGATTGTATAAACACGAGTATTGCGTTTATTAAGCGTACCAATAGATTACAGATTTGAGTTTTTGTCAAAGAACAATTTAATTATTCGGTATAATTATAAAATTTGGGAAAGCTGATTGTGGTGCGTATATACGGAAAATTAAATGGTTCTTTATTTCGAAATAAAAAATATATCCACAAAGTTAGTAATTATTGCGCTACGCCTATAAAGATAACCATTTGAAAAGTAAATAACCAAGTTGAACAATGTGCATATAATCTACTTATTATGCACTTGCAAATCCTTACGTTATGACACAATTTTGAAGCTTAATACTTGCGTACAATTTATTAATATATGTGCGCATTATACGAATATCATATGCAAATACGTACAGGTTTTATTAACATTTTAGTACTTGAAAATCAATGATTGTGAAATTTTTATTTCCTACGATAAAGTTCGAATTTTACTTTGATAGGGAATTAATTTATATATTCTCCAACAAAACTAAGCGTAAAAAAATTAAATAATTACCAAATAAAAGTCGTTTTTTTTTCAAAATGATAATTGAGCATATTCATTACAAAAAAAAATATATGAGACGAGAGAACATTTTCCATTAATAACATGGACAGTCAATAACGAAATATAACTGTAATTTAATAAACATACAAACTCATCGACAATTAACGTTTATTTGTTGCCATAAAATATGCTCATACGAAATCAGTTTTTAATTATTTATTTACCATTTACTAATTTTTTGATTCTTCTCATTAACTTTTTTATTATATGGTAGTATTTATGAATATTTACCGGAATTCGAGCTTTTTATTTGCAAATAATTCAAGTTTCATTATCATTATTTGCTTTTATCGCGCTCATTTATTTACTTAAACGCATGGCATGAAATACGTATTCAATTAACAAGGGATTTACAAGAAATAATACAATATGCAGTACACTGTACATTAATGGAAATGCAAACATTTAATATTACAAAGTTATTAAAAAAATTTAATTATCATTGGGAAATTATCGAAAAAAAATAGTTTATGAATTGTTGAATTAAAGAAAAAATCTGGGTGAAAAAGGGTGAAAAATCTCGAAAATGATTTAAAAAATGTAAGTATGATAGAAGGTAAAATAATATTTTGACGAGATTGAATAAATATCACGGATGCCGAATTTATATTTGAGTCAATGTAGGAGTAATGAAATGTATCAATAAATAAATAACTGATATTCAACAAATAGGCAAAATGCATCAGAGGTAATCTTTCATCTGACCGGATACGATCATCATCTACCTGCAATGTATCAACTGCACTTTTGACTTTTTACCTTATCTCAAGCTTCATAAACCTGTCAATGCGATGATATTTTTCAAAATAAAACCAGTTGGTATAATTTCATTGTAATAATCAAAATTTTTATTAAATTACAACAACAAATACTTTTATACATATTGAAACACGTGTACATTTCACAGTAACTCGACTGTTTGCAACAGATCCTAATTGAAAAAATTCGACCAAATTAAAAAACCACAAATATTCATTTTAAAGTTCCGCCCGAAATACAAGCACGCATAAATGTCGCGCGAGACCGCCCGGAGGTAGGGCGTGGCGACATCGAAAAAAAAAAACAAAAACAAAAAAAAGGAATCCAGAGCGATGAACTTTGACGAGAGTCGCTGTCTCTCTCTCGCTCTAGCATTTATTTTCTTCCACCTCTGCCGGTCTCCCGGTCGCGTTTTTTGCCGCGCAGAAAAGCCAAAAGCGACGCGGCGCGCATCGAGGGATTTTTCGCTCTTCCATCCGCGATGACAGTATTCTGATTTTACCGCTCGCATGTTATGTTGGCCTCTCCTATCCCGGTTCCCAATTCCCACCCGTATACCTATAGGTACATATAGACAGAAGCCGGCATTCGGCTTGTTCGCGCCCGCGCCACTCCATTTTGGATTTTGATATTAACAGACGCTTGTTTAGATGGGCGTATATACTGCAGGATGAGTGCTTTTCCGCGCTTCGGGGATGAGCGAGTGAGTTGTCGCGTTTCTCTTTCTCTCGCTCTCTCCCTCTCTTCAAATCCTCCTTTTCCTCCTCTCACTTTTTTTTTCGTTTTGTTTTTTACTTGTTTCCTGTCGATGGAATTGGCTTCGGGCTACTTTTTCGACTCGGCAGTTTGCATTTTTTTGCCCCGATTCACTCGAGGACGATCAAGAGTTGACTGCCTATACACGCTCGGACGTGTTAAGCGTTTTAATAACTATTATTTGTTCGTTCTCAGCAATTTTTGACTCAACGCAAACATCGATCCAATAGTTTTTTTTTTTTTTTAACATAAATTGCACCGCTAAATATTCCAAATCGCAGGCTGAAAAAAAAGGGAATAAAAGTCCGAGTTCAATCAGAGTGGGACTGGGCAGCCTTTGCAGGCTTTCCGCCGATGCACAGAGCAGCTCCTTTTAGCGCGGGCAGGGATGCGGCGGCGGTGAAACAAAAGCCCGACACTGCAGCACAGCTGAAAATCAAAGTCCGGGCCGGTCGGAAGTAAGTGGAGCGAGCCGGACGGAATTCCAAGTCGATACGTATATAAGCGTCAGCCACTCGACACAGTTCCGTCTCCTGCACGCGCACGTGATTTCCCGGCTCCCGACTCTGCCAATATATCTCCCGATATATACGTGTGATATACTCGTCTACCTTCTCCTACTCCCCCTCCTCCACGGCTGCACCTTATTTCTCGCGCCGAAGAGCTTTTTATTTCTTCGGCTGCGTCGGAAGGGTGTCTATATATTTTCGGGGAGGAGGTTGGGACCGGAGGCTTGAAAATTGTTTCCTGCCGTTGAGATATTGTTGCGGCTTCGTGCACTTTTATCGCGCGCCAGTTCGTTTACGCCGTTCGAGCTGTGTAGTATTTTTATATCGCGACTTTTTCACGATTCGCGAATAATATTCCCATTGTGCTTTTTGTTTCTGACGATTAGCTATTTTTTTTTAACCGAGCTGTGATTGTGCGAGACTATGTGCTAATGAAGGTATCGGAATTCAGTGAGCTTTCTTGCGCTGACGGCTGATGTAGGTTTTCTTGGCTGGTCAATTGATTTATAAAAGTAATTGGGTCATGTGTCAGCCGAATATCTTGATATTAATCACGATGACATTGTGATTGACACTAATTGTTACCAAGACCGTCTATATATATATTCCACTCAGACAGTATATTGAGTTTTAGCACACGGTGGAGCAAACTCTGAGATAGTAATTAAGCGAAAAACCATTCGCTATCAGCTTCAATGACAAAATTTATTGTTGACATCGTCGCATCTCCATTTTCGAGCTTCTCCCTTACTCCGACATTTACATTCTTGACAATGTGAAAAGAGTAACGTTACAAATTTGAATGCACGATATACCAACATAAATAATCATCTTTCCGACTGTTATCGACTATAGCTTATTCGATCGTTTTTCTTTTGTACATTCTAGATAGAATAATAGAGTGTTTAAAAGTACAGCCCAATTGTTAAGCTCGGTATATTCAAAGTCTGTTTCCTTTGTGAATATTCAACATTAGGGTGAAATTTGAATGGAATTCAATGCTCCAGGAGAAATGTTGCCAAGACATACATACCTAACCTTTTGAGATGCGCAGGAATATTTTAACACGTGTGCGCGATGCCGATGAAGCATATATACGCATGCATGTGCGCTGGTATATGCATATGCGAACATGTATATAGCGATCCGTTGGCTGCGCATATTCACGTCACGCGCAGTAAAAGTAACTGCGACTTTCTTCGAGTCGAAAATTTTTAAACAATGCATACGCTACATATGTGCAAGTCGAGTTTATTCAAGTTTTTCAATAAGCCAAAATACAGTTGCTCCCGAGCCAAGGGAATCTCGGTCCGTACAGCTCTCTCACTCTAATAAATCCAACTAGCGAGGAGGTAAACGAATCTCGTCCGCGCGGTTAAGCTGCAGACGCGGAGGACGCGTTATACATATATGAAAAGCGAGAGAGAGAGAGGGAAGAGCATCTCTCGCGTACTCCGCCTAAACAAATTAATAAAGACGGTGCTGCGAGGCGACGGCGGCGGCAGCTCCTCTCCTGCATGCACGCGACGTTCAGCCTTATTCTCGCGCATGAGCGGGCTAAAAGATCCTCTCGCCGCTAGCGGGAGACTATATATAGTGGAACACGCGAAACGCGAGGAGAATAAAACTCGGCGCTGCTCTGCTGTCTGTGCTATATATGATATACATATGTATACGCGCGCGTGCCTATACAGACACGCGTAACTACGCGCTCCTCCTTCGGAAAGTGCACAAATTCACTCGGGCGCACATATATATATATATATATATAGCAGCCGCCCCCCGCAATTCCAATATCGGATAGAATAGAGCGCGCCTCGGTTCCGGCCCTTTGTCCCACCACCACCACCAAGCGCACACGCATATTTACGCGCACGTACACGGAGACGCGAGCGGGAGAAAAAGTCCATCTCACTGTCTGTTCCCCCTCTCCGTGGCGCTTTTTGCGCGCATTTATTTTGACTCGGCCGCGCAGTCAGTCGATTTCTCGCTCGGTCATTTGTCTATTGCCGCGGCAGAGTCTCGCACGGTTCATTTTTTCTTTTGTCCTCTTTCTTCTTCTTTTTTTACGCGAAGCGCGCGCGGGGGGAGTTGCGTGTTTGGCCCGATGAGTGAGAACGGGTGAGAGAATGCGTTGCTGATTGAAGAATCGAATTAGCGCTCGCGTGCCGAGGCTGATTGTAATTGATAAAAGTGGACGACGAGGCCGATGCGACGGTGCAGCTTATCGCCAAGTTTCCTCGCTTGTAAATGGCCCATTCTCGGAGTTTTTATCGCTCGGAAAATTGTCCTTGTTCCTTGTCCAGCTCCCGTAGTACGCCACTCCACCTCATCTCTCTCTCTCTCCATTCTTTTTCTATGTTCCCGCGTGTTTTTCCTGCCTCGGTTGGCTCCTATACATTTTCTGTTATCCAGCGCTATTCTTTTTCTCCGTATCGTCTCTTCCCCCGTTTTCCGAAAACTTTTTCATCCGATTTTGGAAAAAGTTCTCGCCGCACTAATTTGTCGCTCGGATTGGCATTCTCGAGATATAGAAAATTTAATGTAGCGGATGTTTCATTCTTATATACGATGGTTCGACGAATTGCTTTGAAAGCGAGACTGTGCGTCGTTTCCTCGAACGATCATTTTCGTTATTACTTTTCCCCTCCAAGATTGCTTTACTTTTCGTTTCGCCTGTTTTTACTCTTCCGAACGAGCTTTCCATTTTCAAAATAATTAACTATACATTTTTGTTTTGTTTTAATACAACGAAGCTTTGTGAAAACCTTCGCTAACAACCCGCAATTTCAATGTATTAATGCAATTTATTTATATGTGCACAATATTTAATGCGGTTTCACAGAATTCATCAAAACCACAATTTAAATTTTACCAAATTAGGAACAGAGCGATGATAAAACGAAATGCGGTATTTTGTTTGAACAATATGATTCGTGAATCGGCTGGAGTTATATAATTGACCGATGCGCACCGACACCCAAATTTGCTTTTCGTTCTTCCCAATTATTTTTTAAATTTTCGTTTATTTACAATGTTTCGCCACCGGATCTATTATAGTTTGTTCCTCGAATGTGGCTAAATCCAATTTTTTTTACGATCGATTTTAGTTCCAAGCACAAAAAAAGACGATAAATTTTAATGTTCGTAATGAAATTTTAACACTTTGAGCAGAAATGCTAAATGTTAGGTTTCATTGCGCGTACTAAACTTTATTATCATCCCCTCTTGCCTTTCCATCAAGATTAAAAAGATTGTTCTAAAGAAAAATAAAGAAGAGTGTGTATCTGATCGATAATGAAGAGAGAAATAGAAAAGTTCAATAAAATATTAATTTGCGTACCATAATTACGCGTAACATCAACCGTGACACTTCTTGATCAATAGTTTAGATGTTTGTTAACTTCCACTAACATTTTGCCAACGAGTATTTTATCTTCCGTACATTCTTGTAATATTGACAAAAAGGCATATAAGTACTTTATTTATATTTATATAAAAAACGTATAAAGCAAAAGGACTTTGAAGACGGGCGGCAAAAACTATTTCCGCCAGTGGCTCATCAGCTGCAGGTTAATATACCAGCCCTTTGAGGACTGCAACCTCTAGCCGCAAACTCATTTGTCGATCATCTTGCCGCTGTGATTGAAATCCAAAGTTAACCGCAAGTCGTGCATTAGTAGTGATCTCCACTATATCTCCCTGCATTCCCTCAATATTACCTATTAAACAGCCACTCAAAGTAATAAAATTGCAAATTAAAAGATACGAGTTCAATATTATTCTTCTCTTAATTAAGTGTAAGTCGAAGAGATAATAGATACATCGACGTTAAAAAAGCATCCAAAATCTGCTCCAAAAAACCTATTAAAAAAAAGGGGGTGGCATCCAGCGGTGAAAGATGGAAAGCAACATCCTTTTCGGCCTCTCAGCCCCTCAGCAGTCGAATAATCCAAGTCACGAAGTCCCGCGGAAGAAAAATCGAGGAATAAGTCGAATCCGAATTCGCGATAGAGAAAGAGAATAAAACCTAGAGGGCTCATTGCTCTCCTCTCTCTCTCTCTCTCTCTCTCTCTCTCTGTATGTCGGTCTCGCGCTTTCGCAGCAGTAGCAGTAGCAAGAAAGAGCATCGAGAAGGCCGACGATCCGGAAGTTACCCTCCTCGCTCCGCAGAACGCATATAAAGATACCACGACGGCGTCGAACAATAGCATATAGCATAGAGGGGCGTCGGCGGCTGCCTCCATAGCTCACGGGCGCTTCAGCCAAAGAGAGAGAGAGAGGGAGAGGCTCGCTGCCGCCGCCGCCGCTGCCACTGCTACTACCGCTGTTACCACTATTCAGCTCTCTTCGGCCGCGATAAGGCTGGATAGCGAGGGAGCGAGGGAGCGAGGGGGCGGCATCGGATTTGACGGAGGATGCAAGAGCAGAGGGAGAGAGAGAGAGAGAGGAGAGGAGAGAAGAGGGGGGCATACGTGACCCGGCAGCTATGGCAATAAACCGTCGTTGCTGCTGCCGTTGGTGCCGTTGCTGCCGCTGCCGTTGCTGCCGCTGCCGTTGCTGCTGCGCACCGTAATACTCGCAGCTACGAACGGCTCATCGCGCGTTTAACGATCTCTCGGTCGCGCGCTTCTGCAGAGTGTGTATCCCCGCTCGCGCGCTGCAGTTGTCGCCGCTCGAGTTCCGAACTCGAGGATCTTCTCCCTGCAAGGCGTGTTTTGCGGACCGCTTGCCCTCCCCTGCACTCCCTCGACTCCGTGTGATTCTTCGGCTCTCTCTCTCTCTCTCTCTCTAGCCAAATTGAAATTGACGTGTTGCTGCTCGCTGCGCGGCTCGGGGGATGATCCAAGGGGATGCGGCCCTCGACTCTTGCTCCCTTTTTCATCCGCGCGGGAGGACAGGAGGAGGAGGAGGAGAGATTGGCTCGAGCGCCGAGGAGGAGACCCGTTGAATCTGTTCCAAATGTCATACTTACACGACTTCATCCCCGAGTCATATTCTTTCTTTGCGAATCTCCTCGCTGCTGCAGACGCCGTCGCCGCTTGATGGGTAATTTTTGGACTCCGCGCGCCTTTTTTACGAGTGTCGCGAGCGATTCTTTGTCACTTTTCTAGAGGGCATATTTCTTTTACGTACATTCTTTGAGAGGAATATTCGCGAGTCTATGTAGTGTGCGACAAGATGAATTGATATCAGAATTTCGCTTTTGTTAATTTCTGAAAATAATTAAAATCCCGGAATTTGTTTTAAAATTTTATTGTTTTAATGTTACTTCGCAATAGCCGTAAAGTGTCGATAAAAATTTAGAATGATAAAATTTAAGATACTAGAAATTTTGATTAGAATGAAAAGTCATTGATACAGTTTTTATCATGCAGTACACGCAGGAACACAAACTTTTTTATCGGTATTCTTAAAATTGATAGAGGACTAAGGACAGTTCATAGTGCTTTTCGTATTTGTCAAGAGGATCTGAATTTGCGAAAGTTATGAGTTGCCAAAGTTGCCACCCAAGAATTCCGACCGCGGAATGAGGTCGCAAAAATTTTTAGAACGCTTCATCCTCCCTCGATTTAAAAGATTCCGAAAGCTCGCCAAGAATGCATACCAATAACCAACGAAAATGTGTTTTCAAAAGTCCCCTCGATGCTTTTCATCCACATGATTTTCATCCCAATGAAGACGAACAATGAGTCCGCGGTCAGAGAGAATTTTCACGCTGCAGTGCATAAAAAGGAAAATAAGTTAATCAGAATAGCGGAGTAATTGGATTTCTCTCTGTATATACATGTACACCGCTTCTCTTTGCGCACTAAGCTTCGTTTGTTTTGCCTGCGCGCTGAATATGTAAACGAGGAGCTTATCTCTTTAAGAGGTCTTCCGTAATAGATCCTTCGCGCTTCTTCGCGCCTGCCGCTTGTGAAGAATGGGATTTGCGCACCAGTGTACTTTACTTTGGCATTGTATCGCGAGCCCAGCTTCCTGATAATAACGCCGAACTCGTCTTTAATTACCACCGACGCTTTCTAGATAAACAGCTTCAACTTTTGTACAAAGTGCGTTGCGTCACTTTCGTTAATTGCGCTTAGTGAAAGATCTACAAGTGTTTATGAACTTTACGAGCTGCGGGAAAAAAATGTTGCGTTCTACTGCGTACTATGCGGGGGTTTAGCAGCGGATCCATAGTTTATGGATTAAGCGCCGCTAAATGTGTGCGCCAACTTTGCTCCAGAATTTTCAAGCTGCACCTTCGACTTACTTTTATTTTCAGGCTGCATTCGCGGGTGTAAAATAGGTTTACGGCCTTTATATGGAGTATGAAATATTTCGTAGCTTCCTTTAGTATAAAAAACAAAATTTGCTTAAAAATACATCAGACTATAGGAGAGTTCGTGTTGGGAGAAAAGTTACTGCGCACAGCGCGAGAAGAGCTTTTATGATTTCTTTTTTTTTTTTCGTAAATGCGTATAATGTTGATCAATGGAAAACTGTTACAAATTAAAATTAATATAACGAGAGAACAGAATGCGAAATTTCATTAAAAATTCTCATAAATTCGTATTTAATTTAAAAGGGAGCGTTCTTTGTAAGTTCTAATTAAGTTACATACGACAAAACTTCGGGACAAAGAACATACTTAATTGCTACTTTTTGTATAACTAGAATGCTAACAAAAAAATAATTATTTCTTTCAAGATAAATAGCGTAAAATTTATGAAGACAAATCTAAGAGATAATTTTAGAATAATTATTAACCAATTAATTTGACAGGAAGCTCTTTTTTAAAAAATTAAGACTTTGCGCAATTCCCAGTAAATTTTCTATTTCTCTTTGATAAAGCTCATTCTCCCTTTGAACGATAATAAAATGCCGATATATCGAATTCGGCCAGGCAAGTTATGAATTGTTAAACTCGTGTATAGCGGCCCGCATATACGCTGCCATCCATAAAAGGATTAAACTGCTTCATAAGGGTTGTGTGTAATTGTATAGCGGCAATAAGAGGATAGTAAATAGCCAAGCCGTAGTTGAGGTAGATATGGCGAAACGGCGCCGCTCGCGAACAAAGCCACGACCGCGCCTTTAACGTTTATTTCGTTTATTTCGTAATATATATAAATCTTGGATTTTTTACTTTCTCAATGCCGCGTATGGGATAAAGCTAAAAATTCGCAATATGATGGTGACTCGCAGCGCGATGACGCGTATGAATGTTCCTAAAGAAAAATGCGAGAGGTCGTAAGACCGTAGAAAAGACACGCAGCTTAACGCGACGCTCAGTTTGATCGCCCTCTCGTGGTGCTGCATCTTCGTGAAAAATTTCAACAAGGAAATATTTATCGAGACGCGAGAATATCTGAAATTCAAATTTTGTTGGACATAAGAAACTCTTTTTACCTAGTGGGAAAAACGCTTTGTCTATTCAAATTTAGACTTACATAGAACGGACTTTGCGCACTTCTAAGAAAGCGACACTTGAAAGAAACGTTAAATTTTCAGTAATACCATTTAATAAAAGGTGGAAGGCGGTAGAGTCACTCCATTCGTATAGAGGGATGAACTCCGGGAGCGTACCTATGGCCTTTATCGATCGACACAAAATCCGCTATAAAGTTTGCATGTGCTTTGTTCATGAGCACGCCGAGATCTCCGTTGTGATTAGCAGCATCGAGTGTACACCGTAATACAAGTCACTAATAATTTTTTCATAACATTTACACTGGCATTTGCATAAAAGCTGCAAAAAAAAAACAAACTAAGCACGTAAAACTGAATAAGACACAACCTCTCGCTGTCAATATGAATCACGAGAAGGTCAGGATTGTAATCTTTTACGATATCTGACTTGCAAAATCAACAGTGCACGTTGAACGTGTATAAAATCCAGTGATAAAATCTTTAGAGAAAAAAAAAACATTATTCTAGCGGCAGCATAAAATTTTTATGCCCAATTAAATGCGCCTCTTTACTTCGTCTTGTATTAACATTGAAGCCACGCAGGTTTGTTAAGTCTTGCAAGCCAATAAACATTGCTTATAGGCTGTTGAAATTCATTTGGATAAACGAATTATAATATTTCAATAGATAAACTTTTGATTTTGTATGCATAACAGACTTGTAAGAACTGAATCACGGCATATTCGTCATAAAACACCGAGCCAATTCAATAAAGACTTTCGATTCCTGAAAGAAGAAAGAAAAATCCGAAGGAAACAATCTCTGGTTCTCCATTACACCTTCAATGAGCCAAAACCCTTTCGTTATCGAACTCTTTTTAATGCACCTCTCGCACCAGCAGTAGCGTTCCTACTCTGCTCCTCGGCTAGGAAAAAAGGAGAAAAAAAGAGGAACGAGCAAGAAGAAGAAGAAGATCCAGGGTAGGAGAGAGAGAGAGAGAGAGAGAGAGAAGGAGCCGAGAGGAAAGAAATTCCATTTCCGCTTAAGCGACCTTTCCGCCGGCAGGTTTGCGCACTCAGCTCACGTAGCGCGGCAAAGACACTTCCGAATCCGCGTCTACTCCTTAGCATCCGAAAACAACTGGCAAAGCGCTTTCATTTACATCGCTCGCCCCGGAAATTAATTTAGTGCCTCGCGCAAACGCGCAAAAGTGTAGTGTCGCGACGAACGCGGACAATTCTGCATTATATAGGCCAGGTGGGGGATGGATGCGCCGATTCGTCAATCGGTCAATTAGAATTCGCGCGTTTGACGAGGTCACGTTCGTCGCTTTATTGGAATCTCTAATTAAGCGTCTGTCTCCCTCTCCCCTCTTTTACCCCCCACTTCACCCACATCGTGTTATCTGTACAAGTGGGTGGAGAACTACTGATATATATATATATATATATATATCGAAGCAGGCACTCGCGCGATTTTCAAAGCACGAGCGCTGCCAGCCGAGAGCTGAATCGCTGAAATTCCTTTGTCGTGTTTCGCTGCTGCTTCTCTCTCTCTCCCACTCCCACGCTCTCTGGATTCGCGCCGAATGAAAACCTCGAGATTCGCCTTTGTAGAGGACCTCTACACCCTATCCATCTCTATGACTTTATCTATGTCTGTCAGGGTAGAACGAGAGAGAGAGGGAGCAAGGGACAAGAGAGAGGAGATAGAGGAAAATATACTTTTTTGCTTCATCGAGTTCGTTTTGGCTTTACTTTCGGATCTTTATTCGATTTTATTGTGCGCCGGTTGATTTTAGCGAGCTCTCGCTGATACTAATACACGTTTTCTCTAGACTTTTGTCCGTTCGTTCTTGTTTAAACTGCGGTGTACTCTAGCATATATCGCTAACCGAGATTTACAGAGCGACGTATAGTATGACATGGAAGTGAATGTCAAGTAATCAAAAAAATTCTACGTCTCGTTTAATTTAAAATGTTAAATTACTCAACCATATAGAAGTTGTAGTTGCGTTTACTAACGTCACTTAATGTTAAATTAGTAAAGGCGGTACTTGGATCGCTAATCGTGCTACAAATGTTATACACATACGAGTCTATGAGCACGCTGTTATTTATCGTATTCCCGTGTAAACATTGGAGTTTTTCGGCTCAGAGGTAAATCAATTTGTCGACCGAAAGCGTCCGCCTGACCAATTGACCAGCTAACCAAAATACGCCCACGATCGATTTGTTCACCGGCGCAGCGCTACAACAATTAAAATCCTACCGCCCAATAAATTCCCCTTTATCATGCTACACCCCCTAATTTGGTGCTCCGGTCCTCGCGGCATCGTCCGTTTTTCTCCCTCCCCCCGTTTCCTCAAAAAAGAAAGGGAAAATATCGGGACTCCGCTCTCAGGACGGCAAAAACCGCGGCAAAAAACTCGCGAGCAGCCACAGCCTGTATATATAAACACGACACTGCACACGGGCGCAAGCCTCAATTATTTCGAATCGAACCGCAGTTCTGGCCGCCGATAGGGGCAAAGAAAAAAAGCGTATATAAACGGGCGCGCGCAAGCGACTCGATTAAGGGGGAAAAGATCGTATAGAGGGAAAAAAGACTGCATGAATCCGAACTGAAAAATCAATCGATATTATTAGAGGGTAAGCGTTGGAGAGCTGCGGCAGGTCTATCTCGGCTCCCATACTTTATACACCTACGTGCCGCGGTTCCCGAAAAACAATCGCCGCGCGGAGCGGAATTATTAAAGCGGCTCGCCGACCGAATTACGAGCTTCGTTCCTACGTCTACGTATATACTGCACGTGCAGGCTCGCATACACTGCACACGCACACAATATATGTAGATATAGACATATAGGCATATAGATATACGTATGACGGGAGTTAGGAGAGGTGGAGGCGAGTGTATGTGCATGCACTGCTGGAGGACTGCGGAGCGCGGAGGAGGAGGAAGGGAGGGGGGGGGAGCGGAGTATAGGTGGATGAATGGCTCGCTGTGCCAGGCCGAGCGTATCCGACCGCGCTCGACAATTGATAATCCGACGATGCAGCAGCAGCAGCAGCAGTAGCAGCAGTGGCGGCAGCGGCTCTCGAGTACCGCTCAGCCACCAAAGTTTCCTTCGATTCCGCCCCGTACATGCGCTGCACACCCGCACACATAACTGCACTGCACACACACATATGCATATAGATGTGTCTCTCGGTAGTACAGCGGCACGAGTATAGAGCTCTGTGCTCCGGGTGCGCACTGTGGGTAGATAAATGCCATGTGCGACACTGCCAACGGCCAAGTGGCAAGTGGCTGCTGCGCCGCCTTTCCTCCGCAGCCGCGCGCCTCGGTATGCCGAGGCTCTACTCTGTAAATATACCTAATGGATGGGCCGCGAGGCAGCGAAATAAGGAAGAGCTGTACCAAGCCATGAGGAACGCAACCACGCACTGGGACCTAATATATATTTTAATTAATATATAATATATAATTTCGCGCGGCTCCGTTCACATGTAGATCTGGCTGGTTATATCGATAGGAAAGGTTGATTTTACGCTCGTATAAGACCGATCGCCGAATTGCAACCGTTGGCCCGTCATTTTCACGACGCGCGGGCTCGAACGAGGATTTTACGAGGATCCGATGGCCCGCGGACTGCCAGGAGAGAGCTGATCTTATCGGTGCATCCGCGATCGACCGACGGCGGGGCTTTGATTGCGTTGTTCAAGTAGAGACGCGAGATTGCGTTATGAACTTGCAGGACCCGATTGCTTCCTATATAGAGCGGATCTTTGCTACTCACGGCTGATGGGCTGCGCTGCGGCCGTGAAAGTGCAGTTGCGCGGCGGGGGCTTTTTGTTTGGATTAAGTTTGTTGACCGGTATGATCTTTGCTTGGATTTTAGCAGCTGATCAGTTAGGAACTTGCTGACGATACGAAACTTTCCTCGCATATAGCCTACATCGTAATGTTTCCAATTTATGCTTGAATTAATGAATATATATAAATTGCAGTTGGATAGAGTACGTGTAAATGTTTACATTTAATTACGACGAATAAACGCGATGTGTATTTTTCTGCAGCCAGTAGATTCTCGTAAATTACACGCAATAAGATTTTTTCTATTTTCGAGCTTGTTAAACTGAATATATTTCTTTTTGCGAGCTGCACGCGGGGGTACGTATGATATAAATTCTGCATTGGCATGTTGAAATGCTTCGAGCCGCGATAATAAGAACACTTGCATTACAAAGTGATCTTTCACTTTATCCAAGATAAAGGGGTCGAGATATAGATTTAAATTGCTTCCTGCATAAAGAAAATTGACAGCTACAATTGGCACTAACACAATTTCATTTGTATAAACTTGGTATTATATAGACTCAATTATTGACATATTTTTCGTTGTATCTTCACTTGAAAACCATTAGCTATATTATCAAAGAGCACTGCTTTAAATGTCCAAAGCGAATTTGCACAAAACGGATCTTTTTCTTCGCTGCTCGCGCGCCGTCGGTGCAATTTTATATCATATGCTTTAACAAAAAAAAAATGCACACAATCTGCCCAGCGCATAATGCACCGTTATTATCTCGTAAATACGGCAATTAAACGAGCGGCGAAGCTAATACTAACACCGCGGCCCGCCTATTTTATCGCCTCCCTTTAATAAATAGCCGAACATTACGCGGCTGGGGCCCGAAAGCGCGGCATAATGCAATCGTCCTTGTTACACGCGGAAGGGCAATCAAAGCCTTCGCCGAAATATACAGCTTGAGATAAAATTGAGCGCGGCTGTTGTTGCTGCTGCTGCTGCAGCAGCGAGATTTTTATTACGGGGAACGCCGATGAAATACGCCGCGAGGCCAGTAAATTTTCCGAGCATAAACATTTTCGCGAATGAATCCGACGATCGATGCGCGAGCGCGGGCCGCATTGTTTTCCTCGGATGGCAGGGATACCTATAAACAGGGAGCGAGAGATTAAAAGGCGCGTCGCGCTTTGGTAAATACTCGATACATCGTATACCGTGCGCTTTGTATAATCGTCCGCTGCGTCTCTCGACCGAACCCTATATCGAATCGACGCTCGGCTTTCGCTTTGCGCTCCGGTCCACGAGATTAAAAAATATTTATGCGCAAAAGACGGATTGCATTTATTTTACGCGCCCGCAGCGTTTTTTTTTCCCGGATTTTCCGCGCTTTATTAATTTTTCTTTGACGGCATGGCACGAATTATCGTGGTTCACCTCGCTAATTGCTAATCTTTTGCGCGCGGATGTGGCACGCACCGATTGCGCCATCTCGTTAAAGTGCGATTTGTGAGAGCTCGGGGTCCGCTGCTTCGAATTAATGCGTGGCTCGATATTAAATTCATTTCGAACAAATGATGCGCGATAGCCTCGGTCGGAAAACCATCTCTCGGATCAAATCGAAATCAGAAATATAAATAGCTGCTCTTGTGCCACGAATCGGTCCCCCTATGGGGAAAACAAATCCAAATATTACGATGGAAAAGAAGCTGCGAGCGCATTTGCAAAGGATTTGGCGAGAGATCCATTAAGCGGTAAAAGCTCTCGAAACATTCTTTCTCCGAGTCCTCGGCACAACAGCAGCAACGGCGGCACGCAGTCGCGCACTCGGGAAGAACGCCGGGAAGCCAAGAGGAGAGAGAGAGAGAGAGAAAGGTCTCGAGGCAGCGAACGGCGTGCATAAAGAGATAAAAAAGAAGGCCGCAAAGTAGCGGCGGAGGAGCGCAGAGGCAATGAGGTATTCATTACGAGAGAGAAGGAGGAGGAGGAGCTGCAGCTGCTGCAGAGAAGAAGAAGAAGGGGCAAGAGTTCGGAGGCGCGCCGCTAAATAAAGTAGGCGAAGATCGCGTCTCTCTCTCTGCTCTGCGCAAAGTCTTTGACCCAGTCCAAGGTGTGCACGAGCGGCGTTTTTCGTTATTCACTCGCGCGACGACGAGGGAATGACAAAAAAACGCGGAGGATCCACGCGGAGGAGTAAGCCTGAGGCTGAAAAAGACAACTCCGTCTTCGCCTCGGTCGAGGAAAAAAAAGCCCCGAGTGATGGTGGAACGTGGCATTCGTGCGGATCTCTCGCGATTCCGGAAGCTCTATTTCCGGGCTCACGGAGTCTCCTTGCGACTTTGGACGATTAATCAGGGGAGTTATGAGCAGCTATACGCTTTCTTACATATTTATAGTACGGTGAAGAAGGAAAATTCATTAGCCGCTAATTGGCTCCTGGAATATTTAATTAGCCGCTGCTTTGGGATTCGTCAATTTTTTACCGCGCTACTGGCCGGTGAGTCCGGTCATGCGCGGCCTAAGAAAAAGGTCCGTCCCGTATCCTTTTCGTGTATATTTGAATGTCTCGAGTACACGCTCGGCATAAATCTTTCCACCTTCGACCATCAAATATGTAACTGCTTTTCAAATATTAACCTGCCTTACCCGAAACTTAGATTTCCGACTGAATTTGGAAGTCGAGAAGGGACGAAAGAGTGGCCAGAGTTTTGTGGTTTCAAGAGCCGGTACACGTGTGCGTTCGAGAGAAAACTAGTTTTTTAATCTTTTAATAATTCTCGACTGGTAGAAACCATCGATCATGTCGTGTCTTAGGATTAAAAATGGACAGCTTTAAAGTAGTTAAGTTTTGGGTTAATTAATGATGTATCAACTCCGGTAAAAGTAATTTTTTGCCAAGTAATTAATGGACTTTATTTGAATACTTTTGCGAGGAAAAAAAGCGTCTAGAGCAATTTTAGAGCTTACATGGTTAATGACGTAGAGCTAAAAGAATAGGTACATTATGATGAAAGTATAAGCATTCGAATGTAAAACAAGAGAAAAGGTACTTGGACGGGACGATATATAAAAAGGGCAAAGTAATATTGAAACGAGATGATACATTGAGATAATAATAGAAATAAGAATAATTGGAAGAAAGTTAGGCATGAGACGCGTGTGACTGTTGGCTCTTGCTGCAGACGGTCTTCTTGGCATTTTGAGGGAAAAAAGTTTTTGCGAATACAGAGCGCGAGTAGCTTTCTTCGTACGGAAATAAAGGCGAGCTTGAGTAAAAGGGTGAAAATGTAAATAGGAGAAAAGGAAAGCCAGGGATCGAGTTGCATAAGTAAGCAGGGGAGAAGGAAAATAACATTAAAATGAGACGGTTGTAAAAAAAAAAGCCAGGCTAACTGCGGCATCATATACTTTATACAAAGCGAATTACCCGTTAAAACATGATACAATACTTGAGCTGCTCCAACGTAATGTGCAACTTTAAAAAAATCTCCGCACCGACATCTTTTACGGCCGTAAATTTAAATCACATCGTTCCTTCGCGTACGCCTAATTATTTGAATATTCAAAATTCAACCATATTTATTTACTGTATAACTCGAGAGTTACGGTGCAAACAACTAATGCTTTATTTTCATAAAGGAAAAATGTTCTTTTTTTTCGCAACGTATAAATTTATAGGAGTTATTAAAGAAAATATTTAGTACCTCTCGTACCGACAAATGTATGTAGCAGAACAACGTCATATATTTCGCTGATATATGAATTCTGCATTTTTCATTTCATTTTTTTGTTTTTAATACATATATTTGAAGGTAGCGTTTGGATTCAAACAGTTTACACAGCAAATACGTTGTAATTATAAAGCGTAAGCGCAAAAAAGACGAAAATACACGTTGAAACCAGTTCGCGCAGCCTTGACGAATTTTTATCCGAAAAGGCCTCGGATCATAACAGACGATTATTGAGCATTAACTGCGTCATTTAGGTAAGGCGAACTAGGAATAGAGCATTTCAACGAGATTCATAGCGAATCATTTAACTATAAATAGCTGCGGCATGATGAGAAAGAGAGGAAAAAAGCAGCTTAGCGTCGTTCGATTTTAAAGCGCCTATAAAATAGCAGCTCTATATTTACCTGTCGTTCGAGAATAGCAAAATCAGCTGTAAAAGGTAAACAGCTTAGAGCAAAGCATGTAATAATTATAATTAAACGTTTACTCCGCAAACAGACATTTATTCTGTGGGCAAAAAAGGAGGCCGCGCGGCAAAGGGACTACAGAGACAAAATGTGGAGAATCTCCTCCGTAAAATTAGCATAATGTCTGTGTAAGCTCCGCATAAGTAAGTAAAGCAAAATAGGATTATGTAGAATTGAAAAAATCGACCTGAGTAATTTTGACAAAGAAAAGCTGGGGGTTATAGCAAAAATATTATAGCGCCGAGCTTTAGTGGATCGTTCGTTGCACGAGAAAAATTACACTCAAAGGCATGTAAAAAAAGAATTTAAGTGAGACTGTTTATTTTGTTGCGATTAAAGTCTAACGTGTTACAATTCAGTTACGAATATTTAATATTTGGCAAGCCGCTTTGAAAAAATCTACCCCACGCGGCAGATGAATAAACTCCAAGAAGGAAATATACGCCCATTTGGAAGATTGACCCTTTCAAGAGTGAAAATTTAGCTGGGAATTCGGCGCATGCACATTTTAACAATGCCGCCGCAGCCAAGTCCCAGTGTGAAATACGCCGAAGTCATTGTTCGGTCCATCAGCTGCGGGGCTAAAGTGCAATTATAGTTTCGCGTCAAAATACGGGCGGTGCTGCGATGCTGTTTTAATTTAAATTATAAAGTTCCTCGCTCGTGGTCGAAAATATACTCTGTATAGGAAATACTGCGAGTACCGATAATCATGTACCGAAAATAATTAATCAACCAGAGATTGCGTTATTTATTTTATTAGGCGAGGAGCTGCGACGCTTTATAATGAAATAAATTATTTTCCTCGGGGGCTACATAAGCTCATTTTTTACGCTACGGGGGAAAGATTCATTGCGCGCGGGCCAAAGTGTTGCATTATCGCGTATTTGGGGGGGAAAGGGAATTTCGAGCGCGAATTGAAAACAAGCGCGACTCGCTAAACGGCTCGTACGCTTTGTGTACTTGTCACCCGAGTATTTTATCGAGTCACGCGAATTAACAAGGATAGATTTATACGATAGATGGATGGTCCGAGTACTATCAGTTTTGGAAAATCTTTCAAAATTCATTTCGGCTGGGCTGCAAAAAAGGTACGAAGTGAGATAAATATGCGAGATAGCGAGTGAATCCGAAAGCCGCGATTAAAAATATCTAATTGATTTCGGCGAAAGTTTATTCGTTTTTTAATCGGGAACTGATAAATTTTTACAGAACGAACTGGCCTGGCTATTTCATCGAACAGACTGCGGTCTAGCCTCTTTGATTAATTTTAAAAGTATAAAAACTCGTTCCTTGTCGTATCGTTTATTTTATTCTACTCAAAACTAAATCTTTAAAATGAAAGTTCAATCAAATCGACTGTGGAATAATTGACTTTGACTGTTAATGGCCGATAGATCCTCAGATAAAAGGCATTTTTTCACGGTTTCAATCCGACCCCGTCACTCGTCCCAATTGCGTTCTTATAAAAAGCGTTAATTTCGCTCATTAAATCGTCGCGAATGAAAGTCGTATCTCAGCGGAATGTCTGCTTACAATCGAGCGTTACACGCGACCCGCCGCCAGATACAAGCTGCCATCGCCGAAATTCAATTCTCAATCAATTTCCAGCATCGGATAGAATCTAGTTCATCTCCCACTCGCCCCATTCTAAAAAAAAAAACGAGTCGGCGTTACGCAAGCCACACAAACAATCCGCGCTCGGTCGCACTCGTTACTGCACTACGTCTGTATAAATTCCAAATTTAACTGAACTTGAAATCTCCATTTCCCTTTTTAAAACACGACTGCAGCACCGCTCCTTACGCATTTATCACGTCACGCGGGCCTTTCTGTGAGTGTCTGCGAGTGTATACCGTGACACAGATTAACCGATGTGTTATACGGACAACGAAAAAAAAACCAAGCGGAGAAGAACCGGGCAGAGAGACAGGCATGGAATAAAAAAAAAGAGGAAAAAAAGAACGAACGAGTGAGCGAGAGAGAGAGATGCGAATGAATCGGTACGCTGGAGAATAATGGAAACATTGTCGGCACGAACACATTGAGATCATTGATTCGCCGGGGCGCACACACATATTGGCGTGTCGCGTTTCGTCTCTCTCTCTCTCTCTCTCTCTCTCGACTTTTTTCGAAAACCCCCCGGAGCGAGCATCGAAAAAAAAAGCATCAGCTACGGGAATTCGATTTTCCAATTTTATTCCTTTTTGTCTTGAGGCTCTTTTTCCCCAATAGCGTATATAGTGTCGCCAAAAACACATGGCAGCAGCAGCGCTGCGCTCAGTATATATATATATATGTGTGTGTGTGTGTGTGTGTGTGTGTGTATACGAAATATACGCATTGGGATTCATGGCTCGCACTCGGGCTGAAATTTTTTTATGAGCCCGGTCCGCTTGTGCGTGCACTGCCGCTGCGATGAAAGAGTCATTGTTCCCTCGCGTGGGAGCAGAGAAGAGGGGGAGGGGAATTCGAGTTCGGCCTCTGTACTACATGTACATATGCGCGCGGTGCAGTTGGTTCCGGACGACGCGATGGCTACACTCTCGAGAGAGAGAGAGAGAGAGAGAAAGAAAGAGAGCGCCGCGGCTGATTGAACGATTTGTTCGACTCGATGCCTTTTTTCAATGACTCGGAGATGCGAGAGATCTCGTTTTATTATATCTTTTTGTTTGGCCTAGACCTGCTGCCGGTGCTGCTACTCCGCGCTGACTTATTTCGAGAATTGGGATTAGATGTGCTGGATGATTCGCTTACACTTTGTTTATTAGTTGCAAGGGAAATTATCGCGAGGTTGTTGGGAATCGAGATCGTGTAAGGATAATCGATAGGGAAAGTGGATTCATTTTTTAAACGCTTTCTTCTTAATGCGTGCTGTCTATTTCGAGCTGTCGACATTGGGGAGATCGATGGAGTTGGGGCCGATGGAGCGGAACAAGGCGCGACTAAAGCCTTGATTAAACAATGATTGAAATAGCGCGCGAATGTTGGGCATTTAAACGCGTCATTTTGATGAAAGGAAATCTATTTAATTGGAGGTTCGATCTCTCGGATGATTTGATGCGGAAACGTTGCCGGAATGTAATTTGCACTTCTATTTCTCCATGTTGATATGATTTAGTTAACAATTCGTTCAACAGAAATTACATCATATAATTAAGTTTCTAGAAAATACAGCTCCAATATTGAGAATATGTTTGAAATTAAATGTTGCACATTTTGAAAATTAATAACTACCTTTTAATCGATTTTACGGCTGCTTAATATTGCTATAAATTGGATGTATAGCCAAATCATGCACTTGATGCAGAAATTACAAAGACTATTTGCTTTTCATTTCAATGAATATAAAATGGAACAAAAACCTTCTCTTTTTTATCAATTTGCATTTCAATTCTGACCAACTCATTTGTATATTCATTTATAATTACAATAATGAAAAAATAAAGCTGAAAATCCGCTCTGCCTTTTACTCCGCGGAAAATCCGCTTTTATATAATCTGGACCCACGAAAATTATATCATAAAGCCATCTTCCAACTAATTCCGATGTCGCTAATAATAATCCTGCAGGTTTTATTAAAAAGGGAACGAACAATGAAAAAACAACAAAAACAGCCATGTGAAAGTATATTAAAGCGAAAAATATAATCATACTAATTAGAATTCCATTCTTTTGATAATTTCAAAAACTTTAATTTTGAGGGTACAATTTTCATTGTACAATAGAAGTAGAAAAACATGAAAAACGCTATTAGCTACACATCAATCATTGGCTCTCGCAGACTTCTCGAAACAGCGACTTACTCACTATGACACATGATAAACGATACATATTCAACTAGTGTGAGATAAAATTGATCTTTCTGCATTCTCAGTACAAGACATGGAAGAAAAGAACAACATTAATTATGTTGTTTTTGTTATAAATTTTCCTACTTTCGACTGGGCCGAATTAATAATTTCAAAAATGTCAGTGATTAGCGAAATGCGGTAATAATTGTATAAGCGCAAACTAACAGCTGTTGAACGCTTTACGGTAGAACTGCAGCATCGGGCTAACGTTCGGTTGGACATCAATCGCTGATTGTTCGGAATGGTCGGTATCTGGGGATCTTTATGATCACTTCCCTATTCTAATCACCTCCGAAGATCATGAACCTGTGTACCAGTCAATACTCCTCTCTTGAGGGGAACAAAGCGAACCAGAGTGTATATATGTATATAATCAACTGAGGTTAGAGAAAGGACCAGAAATGCTCAAATTACTTTAAACTATGATCATACCAACATTGAGATAAACAAAATTTTGTTATTCTACTTTACTTACGTATTATAAAACAATTAAAGCCAACTCGATCAAATAATTAGAGCATTTTACAAAAACATTTAATTCTAAAAAAGTCTAATCGAAAAGAAAAAAATTTAAGACTCGTAGACTCGTCCACTAACACGATATTATGCAAACGGCAAAAACAGTAATGTCGCGTGAAACTAAATTGAAAAGGTCCAGACTCGGTGGCTGAATCTGTCGGTGCAGCGTCAGGATAGTCGGTGTAATTGATCATCGGTTAATTGGAGCACATGAGCGTGGCTTAAAGAGATATGACGATATTGGCGCCATGGCGAGAGCGAGAGAGAGAGAGAGAGAGAGAGAGAGAGAGAGAGAGAGAGAGGAGGTGATAACAAGGATACCGCTACAGGCCGGAGAGCTTATGATGTTTACGGCCCGGGGCGCAGAAATCACGCGTCATCGGTGTATATACGGGACGAGAGAGCGTTGCGGGAGGGAGGAGGGAGGGAGGAGAGCGAAAGGACATACGGAGTATACCACCGGGGGACCGAAAGCCCGTAATAACAGTGGCAAATTTTCCAAAATTGCAGCGGAAGGTGCGGAGCGTAAGCTCTGCTAATGCACTTTCCTACACTTGTTCCCTCCCGATTACCCCGCGCCTCTACTCTCCTCTCTTTTGTACTGCGAGTTGCTGCTGCTGTTGCTGCTGCTTCGATTTCGACATTTTCATAATATTGCCATTCGCGGCTGCTGATAGCCTCGCGACACATAAGCGCGTTTACGGCCGGCTCCTAATTTTCGTTAGCGGCTCTATTCGTTGCACTAGCGCGATTGCGGTCTACAGACCTGAAAGATGAAAATAGCTTCATTCGCGGCTAGCATCGTTATGCAGCGGAGCTAGTTTTTTTTACCTCGATGCTAATAGCGGTTTAACTTTGAGAAAGCATTAAAAACGTATTCAGTCGTCTACCGCGCGAATAAACTAGACGCTTCCGAGGAACGTATATAGAGAGAAAATAAAGCGCACATATTTACACGGATAAAAAGTAGTTTTCTCGGTAAACGTATCAAGCGAGTTTGAAGGATCTACCTCTCGGCGGAGTGAAAAAAAAAACGAAAGAGGATCAAGAACAGAGTTTAATCGGTGTATAAATTTAAAATGCGCCGCTCGTCGTCATCTCCATCTCAGCGTATAGCGGCAGCACGAAGCGACCAACGACTTCTAAATAAATTAAATTTAATAATAGCGACATTCCCAGCGACTCGTCCCCTCTATCCCCTCGTTTAGGATGCAATTTATGAAAGATACGGCGTCGAGAGGCGCGAAAGTCCCGTGGCCTTTTAAAATTTAACTCGCACTGCGCAAAATTACACGTGACACACGAGCCAAAGCAAAGGTTATATTCGCTCTATCCCAACTTGAGAGAGTTTAAAATTGCATCTACTCTTTGGATCTCGTATGAAAATCCGCGTGCGAGTAAATGGGAGATCAAGCAGTTGGACGTGACGGGCGCGACGCGACGGGAACGCGCTGCGCGGACACATACGGCATCCTTTATTTGAGGGAAAAATTAAAACTTTTCTTACTCGTGCATGGGAAAACAAGCTGGCGGACTTTAACTGCACCGAGAGCCGTTTGCAAAATTAACGTCCCGCACCGCACGAGCGAGCAATTATTTTACGCTCTATCGGAAATTCACGTACATCAGCTCCGGAGCTCCAGTTATATCTAAATTAATTATTCGCCAACGATCAAAGACTCGCTGATCGCTTCTTGTACCCAAAGTGTACGAGTTGACGCAAAGTTCTTTTCGCACCCAATAATAAATAATCGCCGCGCACAAAACTCGATGCGCGCAACCCTTTAATGCCTAAGAATGGAAAAAAATGTATGCTAATTGAATGCGCAAGCCGAGTAATCGCAATTCATTAGCATCGCGCGGATAAGTGCGATGTAAAACGAAAGCGAAGAAAAAAAAAACGGAATTAGCTCGCTCGTAATGTAGGTGTAGCCCAGAGGTATAAGGGGTCGGTGCGGGGGGCGGTTGGCGTTACGCATTTACGGCTTTAATCATTCCGTATACTTTTACAAGCATTTCTTGCTTTCTTCGCGGCGCCCGGACCGAGTAACGAGATTATTTTGAAAATTGCAACGTACGCTCGGAGCTCTAAAGCCCCGCCAGCGAAATTCGGCTGCTCTGTATAAAACCAGCTCGCAACAATGCGCCCGAACGTGCTCTCCTCTCTCTCTCTCTCTCTCGCTCTCATTCCCCAACCCCTGCATATCCTATCCGTTTTAATCCTTCGGCTAACGCCACTGGTATGTGACAGCATTAGCATTCCCCCTTTTTCCCAACAGCTCCAACAGCTCCTCCCTCTCTTTCTCTCAGCCGCTCGCATCTAATTTCACTCCCGTCAAAATAACGAAATTATGATGGATGTAATACTTTCTGTTTTTCCTCTCTGGACGCTTTTACGCGCAGCTCGTGTCGCGAAAAAACCTACCGCCGCCGCCTTTTTCACTATTTATCGTTGAAGTGTTAATTGCTGCCTCTCTTCTATTCTTTCTCTTTTCCCGACGGCGCACAATGAGATCGCCTGTACTATGTGAATATCTTGGACCAAAATGTCATTCTTTTGCTGTACCGGTATTTTCTGTGTCCGCGACGTGTAATTCCGTTAAACCTGAAAGCGTTAGAATTTTATTTCAGTGGTATAAAAACAATTACCGCTGGATAACTTGATTATTCCTCTAGGAGTTTTTCAATCAGCTCTTATTAATTTGGTACTTATTACTGCACATTTAAAAAATCAGTATACATACCAACAAATAAGTGTTTTTATCACCGACATAGTTCAATGTATCACGGTAACTAATTATATCATCAGCATCACAGTATTTATGTATTACATCATTTCTACATTAAACACACCGTTTTACATTCAAAATATGGATCGAGCATTCAGCTATCACCACTATAGTCGAGTTCGAGTATGGCGAATCAAAACAGAAGAAGAAGAAGAAGCAAAAAACGATTTTTAACAGAAAACAATATCGACCGAAGGCCAAAGTAGTTGCCATTAATTAGGATCTCGATTAAAAAAAATAAATAGATCGCCATACGGTCGTTAGAATTACAACGACGCGCTGCCGGTATTCCTCGTAAATTAATCGTTGGCGCACGCACTCATCGAAGGTCATCCGTTCGCGCGCGCTCGCGGCAATTTCCATTCTCATTTTCGCGTAACAAAGAAAAAAAGGAGAAGAAGAACAGAGAGAGAGAGAGAGAGAGAGAAATCATCGATCTTGGAAAAGCCATTAACAAATTTGCGCGCGGCGGTTGATGACTGACGGCCCGCGAACAAGGTGAAATTCATTATCGTGGCACACACACACACACACAGAGGCCCCGCGTGAAGCACTGCAAAGCCTCAGCACCACTACCGCCGCCACCGACGCCGCGCTCATCGATCTTGGATAATCAAATGATACATCAACGTCTTGGGCATAGGTATATCGAGGAAAATAATGCGATGAGCTGAGTTTCGCGATTCGTTATGGCCGCCGAGCGATGCGCGCGCGCACACACACACAGACGCACACGTCGGGCCGTTACGCAATCTCTTCCTTTATCAATCGAGCCACACGTGCGCCGCAGCCGCAGCCGAGATTAAAAGACGATTTCGCCCGCTGCGGTAGGACCGGGGGAGAGATGAATTTCGAATTTGCTGCTCGGGATAGCTTTGGGGCAGCTTTGGTTAATGACAGCGATTGCGCTGCTGCTGGCGTGGATTTTTCTTAGCGTATATATAGGGTCACCATCGCTTTTCGACCGAGCCAACGAGACCCGTTGCGTGTTTTCGAAGAAGGAGAAAAAAATGCCTCTGCGACGCACGCTTTTAATCGAGACTCGAGTCGTATTATTTGAGCGTATGCTAATGGAGAACATATCGATCGCTGCAATTGACGCTGGAACAGGTTTTCGCGCGGCTTTGTCGTCAGGCTCGTAATTCCTCGAGCCGAGATCGGTTGCAGGTGTTGTTGCGGATACCTTGTGATAATGCGACGGCTCGAAAAGTTCTTGAAAAATGCTTCTACAGATTTATCATCTCTCGGTCTCCCTTAAACTGTCGTTAAACGTCGACTCGCTCGACAAAATGCAATCCCGACGTCGCTACCCGCTATACCACAACGAGCACCGAACACAGATTTTCCGCAGCATATCGCATCCCGCAAAGTCAATTAATCCCTGTATCGCGTCCTCTCGCTCTCGAGTCGATTAGTCGGTACATCTATTGTACGTCCACGCGGAAAGGCAAGGATTACTCCCGGCGAATCCAATCTCTGGGCGGTCCTCGAGTGTATCGCTCCCGCGCCCTGTATAAGTCGCAGTCGCAAACAGCTGTTTGTGCGTCCAAAGGCAGCAGTAGCGATTTCTCGCGACTCCTCGACCACAAGAATCGCTGCACGCTCAAGTGGCTCGAGAAGCGTTCGTCTCGATTCACGATTCACGATTCCGCGGATCGGACGGAGGCAGGATGATAGAAAGACAGGATATCGCCGGCGTCCGTTTTCCCGAGAGTAGCGGCGGGAGAGTGGGAGAGCGCGAGCGATTCTGGGACAAGGTGAGCCGAGAGCGCCTCGATGACAAACCGAACGCAGCGACGCGCGATCCTCTCTCTCTCTCTCTCTCTCTCTCTTGCTCACTCGCTCGTTATGGTCGATAATTTCGATCGGCCGGGCCTCGGCCATACGCCCCGTGAAATGGACGATCGAGATGTGGGTTAAGGGCCTCCTTCCCAGCTAAGCGTTATATTCCCCGGGTACAGCACGAGTCGACCTCTCGATTATTACAGGACCGCGCGCCAATTTATACTTTACCCGGTCGCGCGGCGCTTGTACGGGGGCGGTTTTATTGCGGAGCCGCGCGCAAAAGGGACAGAGACGGAGGGGGAGAGAGAGAGAGTAAGGTTGGGAACTCGGTGATGCAGGGCGATTACCTTGCGCACTCGATTGGAACGTACTCGCTAATGCATAGCCTACTTACCCTGGTCTGGATTTAGCGAGTGCAATTTAAGGATGTCGGGATTTGCAGACTGCTCGGAGGACCTTAAGTTGTTTCCGAGGTGCACAAGGTGCTCGACACGCTGTCTAGGATTAGCGCGAGCCGACGAAAGGCTATTATAGTTCAAGATAAGACTGTATTTGAAACTACCTAAGAAAAAATACGACGGAAAAGTTTCCTAAAAATGCTTGATTCATCCTGAAAAACATAAATTAACTCCTTTGGGACGAAAATACTATTTTGAAACGTAATGCTTCATTGACTTACTTTCTGAGAATAGAAACTCCGTCTGAAAGTGCTGTGCGACATGTTTCCTTGATTTTAAAATGCACATATTAACAGATTTTTTACTCCCAAAATGTACAAGGCATTGATACAAACTTACATGGTAATGTACTTTTTTTCAACTATTCTGACTCGTTCTTTATCCTCCTGTAAAAGTTATTTATAGACATTTTAAGTTCAACCAGGTAGTTTACGACAGCTCATTATTATCCCATACTCAAATGCTATTCTTTATGACATTGAAAAAAAAAATACTTAAGTGTAAAAAAATCAGCTAATCATCTGAATTTATAAATAAAAGTTGAAAATCCGAACCAAATTACAAGTGGCACATCGTTCCAAGTAATATAAACAATTTCTCATCGAACGAATGGCACACTAAACACGTCGATTACGTAACCTTACCGTACGCCAAGTTCGACAACCTCAGCACACAAATAATCGAATGAATCACTCGTCAAATTCTAGACAAAAATAAACGGCCGCTCTGCATTGTTTACCCTACACATCGAACTGCCCGAGAACTATATACTTTTCTCCCGGCGCTCATCGTATTAATCAGTCAAAACGTCACGTGATAATTACTGGCGACAAGGCCTCGGACAAATTAAAAGAGTAGGCACGGCGAAATTTAATTAATGTATAGGCGGGGGCTGTCGCCAATAATTAATTGCGGACACTCGTCCCGTGGCATTTTAGAAACTAAGCGATCCGCATTGTTTTGGACGATAAAATAAAAGTGTGTACGATATCCCCGGGCCGGTGGCCCCAGGGGTGGCGCAGCGGGACAATAATTCATAATTCTTTGTCTTTGGAATTTTATCGGCTACTGGTTCTGAGTGAAAGTTCGTGCTCAGGGGGCTTTGTGCGCAGGACAAAAACACTTAGAGCTGCTCCGAGACAAATTGAACATTATTGAATTCGCAAATGGAACATCGATGTTCGCACCTCGACACAGCCACTTGGTATTCATTAAAAAGTGATTTGACGCTCTACATAGATATATATTCGCTTGAAAAGGATGCGAGTCGATGGAATAAAGTTGAGTATATGTAAATAAAGCGAACGAATGTTTTACCTATCGATCCGATACGAAGAATTATAATTTTGCATAATAATGGAGATGGCATATTGCGTAAAGCATCGATATCACGAGCGAACATCTTCGGAATAATAATAATAACAATAGAGACCAATAGCAGGATGGCGGAAATGATAATGGAAGGGAGTAGTGGTATATTGAAAAATAGATTGGAAAATTGTATTGTATAATGGATGCTGGCCGCTGTTTATTCGAGTCTTCCGTCATGTCCCGTGTACTTTGGTATAATAATTTAATTGAATAATGAATTACTAAAGTAATTAGTTATTTCCATATAATACGAGAGCCAGTCGCCGCAGCCGCCGACCAATTACACGCGTAATATTAATTATTCACAGCGCATGATCGAGCTGTGTACCATATAAATTAAAATATGCCTCGCTCAATGCACATCAAATGCAACATTAATGTACCTGCAGATATTTGTGAAGGACTTTCTTCGCGGAATTCATGTCATTTATACTCTGCCGCGCGGTTCAAATTTCATTGGCTTTAAAATCTGTTTTAAATAAATCAAATGTTGGTCGAAATAGCGAGAAATCAAGAATGCGCTTTTTCTTCGCGGAGCTAAACTGCACGCGAGGTCGCAGCATCGAGGACGCGCGAGTCACGGGAAAAAAAAAGGGGCGGCGCGGCGGGACGGAGTAAAATCGATGAGCCGCATCGGTGGGTCGATCAGGCCACTCGCACCGTCAGCATTGCGCAATGAGCCATTAAAGCAGCGGCAAAACTTCATTAAAAATCGTTCAATGAACGAACGCTCGATATGACAGAAAAGCTCGCCGCCAAGTACATAATGGAATCGAGGGCCGCCAACGAAAGGGAGAGAGAAAGAAGAGAAAAGAAATGAAAAACTGATGCAAATTGCCAGGCTGCGTTACGAGAGCGACGAATCGACTCCTCTTTTGTATAGTTCCTCTCGTTCTCCCCGTAAGACGCACCAGCGGCTTCTTCCACTTGCATAAGTATTCCTCCGTGTCTGGGGTCTTTTATCGTCGGGCAATTACCATCGATATTGCATTAGTTCCAAAAAAGTATTCTCTTATCTTTATTTTCGCCTCTAATATCCATTACAGCGCGACTCAAGGGCGAGCAATGAAGACTTTTCTGTTTGCACAATTACTCCGTTGACGGATATATACATATATATGCTTGGTACATAACGTGTGTTGTTGAACGCTGTGTGCCATTCGAGTTATAAGAATCTCGCCAGCGGAAATTGGAACGTATGACGGGTCATTGTTAATTGTTCTGCACTCATAAGCCAGTGACTGTTATTTTTTATCATAGGATTATTCTATTTCTGCACCGCGAGCCGATTCTTACTTATCGCCGTTCTTTTTATACGCGAAATTATCACGCGGCGAATGAGTAATTTAATGAGTTTTTCTTATGTCACCTGCCGAGAAAAAGAACTACGTTATTTATGAAACGTGTTTACCAATGGATAGGTACAATCTTTCTTATATATCGGCTGTGGGGCAGTGCGTTTTTAACCGCTTATATAGGTATACGCGTCGACGAGAAAACGAGGGCTTTGAAAATAAAGCAATCTCGAGTAGTCGTGAGGCTAATAAAGTAGAGGACTCGAGTGCTTCGTAATGAGCAAACCCAGACAATTATACATAATTATCTACGAGCCAACGAAATCGCGCCGATCGATAAGATCTACATTGCGGACTCTGGCGTGCAAACGAGCAGCCGCGCGACTCGCTGCAAGGATATACGCGGAACGCGAATGACGTTGATGCCGCCGAAGCTGTCGCTCACTTTAAACTGCAGCGCGAATACGTATAAGCGCGGTATATTAATGCTACATGTAATATTAGGTAATGGTTATTAAATTAACTGCTTGAATCGTAGATGCACCAAATTGGATGGATCTAATTTAGCAATTACATACATATGTAAAGTGGATAGTAATGAAATTTTAATTATCCAAATGGCAGCGGCAGCAACGGCAGCCCAAAGCTCTATTTGCTCGCTCGAGTACAGAGAAACGCGCGTATGCCACACGCCGACTCGCGCATCTCCGCTTATATTTTCGACGCCGCGACACTGTGTGCAGTGCCGCTGCTGCTGCTGCTGCTGCTGCAACGATGTGTGCATTACATATACGTAATTAAGACCCGCTGTTTGCTCGTCGCGCCAGCCTCGGATTATTATTGCGAGTATTGCGAGTCCGTTCGATCGAACCAGAGGAGAGAGCATTCCCCTTCGACGTTTTAATCATTTCGAAAAAGTATACAACTCGTATCTCTCGTATAATAGCCGATGTAAAGTCGTCGTTTTTGCGCCACTGCGCCACTCGATTGATAAAATACTGGCCGGTTAGTTATGATATTGATTAAACATGAGGCGAGATAGAAAAGTTCAAGTAAATAAATCGACTCGATTGATTTTATTCCCGATGGAATTGTAAATATCATATTTACAATTCTATTTAATGCTTGAATTCGGCGGCTAGAGAATAAAAGCGAAGGAGAGAAGAGAGCCGAATAACTAGCCGGCAGAAGTAAAAAAGACCAGCATATAGCTTACGTAAGTGACTGAAAAAAAGAGAGCAATTTTCTAAAGCTTATATATTTTTTTACCAATTTTGCTGCTACGTCAATTCTGAAACAGCTTGTGACGTGCTGTAAGAAACATTAATTAAACATTACTTTCTATTCATAACCGAACGTTACACTAGATGAAATAAATTTTCTGAAAGTTGTAATTATATTTAACATTCAAGTTTGTTTCCGACAGTCTCGAAACTAACGTATCCATTCATAAAGCTTCATTAAATCTTATAAACTACTTGATGGGTCTTGTTTACATGTTCTAAAACAACTTTAGGAAAAAAATTTCCTTCTTTTAACCGATTGTTCGCTGAAAACTTTGTTAGCTTTTCACGGGAATCTACTATTAATAAACAGTTAGCAATTTACATACGTGATTTGGCTCGACTAATTTTTTGAATGTTTGAAATGAATTTGAAAAATTGAGACGTGCTCCAGAGTATAGAAGGTATAAATTGCAAAAATAAAATGTTGACCTTTCAAGAATTCCATAATTTGGAAGATGTCCAGTTTATGCGATCGTGACCCGTGTTCAATCAGTAGAAAGGGGTGAGTTTTGGTCAGACATATTCCATCGGTGCACGCGCGTACGAATGGATTTTTCCTGCACGTATAACGTCCAATTGTGCTCTCGCATTTAATCAAATTTTTTGAATCTTTTAAATAATAACGTTAAGCAGTATATATGAAAAGTTGTATCTTATTTGTTTGATAATATTCCTTTTATAGTTTTACGAGTATTACGAGAACGAGATAGTGGCTCGGTACTGCACTTGCCAAGATCTATTCATACTACATTCCAGACATTAGCGTAACTAGAAAAAAGCCCAGATGACAAAAGCGACCTATTTTCATTTTCTTTTATTATTTATTAGGCAATGGTAGTAGAATCGTAGAAAACGCGCAAGGCTCGAGCACGAAATAAACAATGGAAAGTCCATCGACAAAGTCCTCGAACGATCCAAGCTCGGACGAATATTGCTCGGTCCGCGCACTCATTCCCATCAATCCTAATGCTCAATTTGGCGCTCGCTATTATCGAGCTCCGCGCATTCCCCTCGAGACAAGGACACTCGGGCCAGCTCCTCTCCTCCCCGTCTCGACTGGCCAAATACGGACAAAAACCAAAGCTCAGCCGCGTAAAATTCCACGAGCCCCGTCCCATGCAGCCCTGGGAGGACTCGTCTCTCTCTCTCTCTCTCTCTCGGCCTAGAATAAAAAGAGAACAGCCGAGAGCGGGAGTCGCGGGTTGGCATTATATACACTCGACGCTCGATACGAGCATTACGAGCCGAGGGAGCTGCCGCCGTAGAGATTCCTGAAATGCCGAGCGGCTGCTCCGCAAGATTCCAGAAACACTGCCGCCGCTCCTCGCGCGCGGCTCTAGGCTCCGGCTGCGAGCTTACATACGCACCTTTCCCCCCCGGTGCACGTAGAAAATCGGCGTCGCGGCCATCAAGGACCTGCTCCACTCTCTTCTCTTCTTTTCCCGCTACCCCCCGGATCTGCCAGCACATATTTTTTTTCTCGCTCCTCTCCGGCGCGACGACGACGTCGACGACGAGCTGCGGAGCGACGACACTTACCGGAGGGGTGGCAGGAAATCCGCGCGATGCACTTTGACGCCGAGCTGCCGCTATATAATATAAGCTCCCCCTCGTAGCTCCAGCTATACGAGGCTACCCTCTCCTATAGATATATAGAGGAGCTTGCGCCGCGCCAGAGCTGGGATATAAATAATTCGAGGGAAGCGCGACGAGGCCGCAGCTGTGATTTTTACGCATGCCGGCGTTTTTAATGCGCCCCAAGGAGCCGGTCGGTATTTATAGGCGCAAAAACGGGGCCGAGCTACGCGACTCGGAGCAGCTACCTTCTATTTCATCGCGGCATAATCAAGGGACGCGCACTCGTCGTTGATGCTTCTCCCTTTTCTGCTTTTATAGACTGATAAGCGCGCGCGCGGAGCTTTCCGATCTCTCTCGCAGCTTTTTATGACTTATCGTGGACGGCGATTAATCGACGTCGCTCGGCGCTGATCAATGGATCAATGATGGCTTCGATTGTGCGCGGCGATACGATGTTTACCGATATTCTACGGATTGCGACGGTGTTCCGATATCTTGGGCGGATATTTAAGAGTGATGTACTACTTGCGACCGCAAAGCGAAATGAAAGCCATCACTTTTAAGACTCGGAGTATAAGAAATAAAACTTTTATTATGCCGCTCTAGCGATCGCGTCTGCACTCCCGGGCAGATTAAAAATATTATGTGTATATTCCTTATAGTTTTGCGAGAGCTTGTGTCTCTTGGAAGAATTGTCGCGATGCGAGTTATACCTACTCGGATATTGATCAGCGTTCCCGATGTCGACATTTGCATTCGGAAAAACCAGCTCCAATTAACAATTCACCCAGATGCGAACTAATAATAACTCAAGGTTCCAAACAAAATATTTCTCTTGTACGCACTAAATAAATTTAGCTATTTGAAATTAACAAAAAATTTGGATTCAATTGGAAAACTCTAAAGAATGCGAAAGGCTGCAAGCGCGGCACGAATGTTGGCGCGGCATAAAAAAAACGGGCATAAAACCGATAACGAGGCTCATCAGCAGAAAATCCCGGGTCAAAATCGCGAGTGCGCGCAGACGCAACACGCACGAACGCAGCGCGCGAGAGCGACACGATCGAGGTTAAAAGTACGCCGCTGCCGCTCATTAAATCGGGCCGATCGTAAAATTAGAGGGTCGTCGGTGTGAAACGTGCGCGCTAGTAAAACTCAGGCTAATCCCTTTATATAGACGTCTTACACATCGCATCGGGGATGGATATAAGCGAGCCTCGGTCCGTCCTCGACGCACGCGTCTATCCGCATCCACTCGCGGCAGTCGTCTGCTCGTCCGCCAAAGTGCGATAATTCATTTCGAGAGGGAGGGAGGGTCGGTTAGACGGAACGCCGAGCGAAACAATGGGACGAATGCCGCGGACCGATAATTGCGCGGTTATCCGATATAGCCGCGTCGATTGTAGTGCAGCAGCGGTAACGGCGGCGTTGGCGGCGGTGGCGGCTGTGGCGGTGGCCATTCAGAGAGCCCCGACGAGCTGTTCTACCGCTGCAGCTGCAGTGGCTGCTTCTGTTCCCCTTGTTCTTTGTGTACACACGGCGTCGGCGAGATATTCCGCGAGCCGAGTCTTGGGAGTATTGGCCGGGGGGCCGCTAACCTGCCGGGAATGTCTCGCCTTCTTTTTCCAACTGATGCTTTCGAGCGGATCGATCGGCCAAAGCGACAATTCTGTCTATTGAACTTTTTACGAAAATTTCCCAACAGCGGAAAATCGAAAAAAAAAAAACGATTGCACTGGCTTCGGGTACGAAGAGTGAATAATTAATAACAAGACTGCATCAGTTGGTGCTCGGCTGGCGGTCGCGTAGTTCAAAGAAGAAGCGACGGTGTCTCCGCCGAGGAGAATATATGCGCCGTATAAGGTAGACTTGCGCCCCGCAGGAAGAACAGTAAAGAGATTCGATTTCCTTACGTACAAGTACAATCCTAGGAAACAAACAGTAGGTGCACTTTTATTGCGCCATGATAAAATTGAGTGCAATTATAGAGAATATTTTGCTTCGACAAGTGGCTTTGCGTTCGCGTATATACAAGGCCGAGTCCGCACTTCGAGTTTTATAACGCGCGGCTTTATCCTGCGGAATATTATTGCCCCGAGTAAAGGACTAAATTTGTATCGTAATAGTGCGTATAAGCTAGCTATAGATTTGCGCTATTGCATTCGATTTACGTCTAGCCGGGAGCTGCTGCTGAGAAAAGGAAAGAACGAATAAGATGGGGGAATCCGAGGGGCGACGGTATAAGCTCGCGATACCAATATGATAATTCGTAATGGAGCGACCTTTTTATCTCAGTGTATATATGCACTTTTAACTCATGTCCCGCCCGTTTCTTTTATTTCCTCGTTCCGCGACTCTATCTCCCCCGACATATACGTATATATATATATATATATATGTGTGTGTGTATGTGTGTGTGTATGTGTGTGTGTGTGTGTATGTATAATTCGCTCCTCCCCTTAACCTTATATATGTATATTCCTCCTATTCTATCTCTTGTACCTGCAGCGAGCTACTTTTATTGAAAAACAATCAAAAGCCAAAATGTACGCCGATAAGATTTTAAACGTCAAACCTTACGATATTTCGCATTCTTGGGTATGCGATCGAAAAGTAAAGTGGCCTCCGCCGAGTATACGCCCTATCGTAAGTAGAAATCGTCGGCTTTACGGTGCCGTTTGACTTTCGATTGACTTTTCCAAAACGATATAATTGTATGTAAATTTTTCATGCGCTAAACTGTCTCTTTCTCTCGATAGATGTGCAAAAGCCTCTCTCCTTTATTCGTTAATTTGTAGTTAGGCCGCCTCAGCTCGTTCGCACCTGATGCTCCCAGCTTTATACAGTCGACCGATGCTATTTCTGTCGCGATGACTGTCGGTAGTGCAAAGTTGCATAAATTGGTTTAAAAAAGAAAAAAGGTGAATCGCGCGCAGATGCTCGCGAAAGAATTTAAAGAGTCGAGAGAGAAAGAGAGCTTCTTTCATAAACTCGGCGAGAAGAATGTTTTAAAAATATTCGCCGCTTCAAGTGCTTGTCGAGCGCGCGTAATCACTTTCGCAATTTAATTTTATATCTTTGACTGTTACGGTGGCTTCATTTCAAAAGCTCATTCAGAAGCGGAACTGCGCTTATTAAATTGCGCATCGGCTTTGCTTAAAGTTAACCTCTTTTACTTATCGCGACATACCTATATTTTATATTGCCGATGACGATTCGTCGAGAAACAATCTCATTTTGTCAGCGGCGTATAAATATATCTTCATCGTAACGAAATGAATATATCGATCGCTTTTGCTCAATCTCCTATAATGTGGCGCGATATACGATCCGACTTTGGGCAATATCAGGAACGTCAAGTGCACATTGGCCAACAAGATCGATGGCTCTTATATTACTCGTACTTAATACGTATCAGATTTAAATTTGTTTCACCAGCCAAAAAGTTGCCGCTCACATACTGCTCAACGCGCATTCTCCTCGCAAGTATCTAATAAACAGCTTTACATCCGACTGTCACCTCCTCTTAATTCTTTTAATGATTGGATTCCACATAAATCTTAACTCGGCTGCAATTTTAGAATTTTATCCAGGCCCGAGCTATGAATACTGAATATAATTCCGCACTCTTTTATGACGTTTCGTGTAATAAAATGTATTCGAAGCTGCGCGAGCATTACGTTTATTGAAATATTTTATCGACACGAGAATCGAGAAGAATTTATGGAGTCAAGCAGCAGTAAGTCAAGCGCGAAAAATCTTGTGCGATCCGTTACATTATTTATAACGCGAAAATCGTATTTATTTGGATAAAAAAAAGATGGGACCTGGTATTCCAAGCGATGCAAAAGGCAAAAAAAAGTGAGCTTGTTCAATATTAAAAAGCGACTATTATCTCTAAACATTTTGAAAGAAATAGACGTAGAGGTAAAAGGGAGGAAAGTCTCCTGAAAATCGAAAATCTTATCCGTCGGAATGCAGTATGATAATTCCCGATCTTCTTGGCTCATCCCACGCCGTATACATGCATACGCAAATAGACGTCGAGCCCAAGCCATGTCCTACTCGTCGTTTCTTTTATTCCTTCCTTTCCGTGTCCTCCCCTCTCTCTCTCTCTCTCCCTCTCTCTCTCTCTCTTTCCCTCTCTCTCGCTCTGTCCCTCGCTCCCTCTTTGCACTTTATCCAGAAGCTGAAAAGAGAGGACGATCATTGTTGTAGGCCACTACAGTGAGACTCTTTTTCTCTCTCTCTCTCTCTCTTTCTCTCTCGCGCGACTTGCCAATATCACCTCGACTCGTCCTGAGAGAGGAGAAAGAAGGAAGAAGAGATGGAGAGGTGAATGGCCCAGTTGTAGACACTTTATATCGACGTCTCGTCAAGGCTTTAAACTCCTACTCGCGCGCCCCTCCCTCTATCCCTCTATCCCTCTTCCTCCCTCTTCCTCCCTCCTCCTCCCTCTTCCTCCCTCTTCCTCCCTCTTCCACGCTCTTTCTCTTTCTCTGTGCGCGACGCGGGTAAACAGTGTGCACCGGGGCTCCCAGCTATATCTGTTTTTCAAGCTCGAGCTCGTAGCTAAGGAGAGCAAGTCGTATTCCTGAAATTTAAACGCACCGACACGAGATGAGCAGCGAATCTCGCGTAATTCGCTGTTTGCTCGACTCTCTCCCTCCCTTTCTCTCTTTTTCTCTTTCTCTCTGACTCCCCTCGTTCTTTATTCGTCTTTATGTACGCCCGAGAGAAAGAGAGAGAAAGAGAGAAAAGGGAGAATCGAGAGCACGTTGTCGATAAAGCTCGAACTCGGATCATGACATTAACCCTTTCGGTCACTGCTTTCATTCGGTACGGATACTAACGAGGGAAAAGCTCACTCGCACTCTCTCTCTCTCTCTCTCTCTCTCTCTCTCTCCCTTTTCTCTCTATCTATGTCTCTGTCCTCCGTCTATCTCGGCCCTACCGGGAGATGAACTTCGTTTGGATTGGGAACTGTGTTTCTAATTTTACTGAAGGGAAAATCGAGGCTACGTTTGCGCAGGAAGACGCTACGAAGAGGTCGACGCTACTTTTTCGCTTTGGCGCTCGCTCGATGAATTACTCACGATGTATCGAGCAAACGAATAATTTAAGACCATTTGGAACGAGCGGAATTTAGATGGGGAATTCAGCGATTATTCGAGCTTGCTTTTCTGCCTCTGCCGCGCGTATACTTATATGCCGCTAAAGCTCGCGCGGATTCCGAAAAATTAAAAAAGCCGCGAGGAAGCAGCCACGCGTCTTAGCTCTGAACTCGTAAAATCGCTAATTTGAATGAATAAAGCACGTGGCCAAGTTTTACGAGGCAATAAAAAGGCTTTTTTTTTAAGGTATCTTCTCGTTATGCTCGCTAACCGAGTTGCCGTTGTCTCTAAAATATTACGCATAGCAAACACACGAGTCCTTAACTTTAGATTTATATTTACAACCTGCATTTTATTCAAATTTTCAATTATCATTGAAATGAAAAATTATCTGCCTCTTTAAAAGGATATACTGGCATTTAATAGTACAATCTATGCGTTTTAGCTAAAAATTTTAAATACTGACATTTTAAGGAATAAACAAGATTATATTTGGCTATAATTATTATTTCTGTAGCAATATCCAACTCGAAAATACCGCTATTTGCATTGCTTGATAGTTGCATAAAGTTGGCAGTATGAACTTTGGAGAAACTCAGTTTCTAGAACTATAGAAACTAGAAGAAATGATACTTTATAAGTTTCAATTCAATGAAAATTCTAGTAGCTTTTTCAAGTAAAACAGGAAAACTGTGTACTTTATAAAATGTGATTAGTCATTCGTGTAGAGTCGTTTTACTGCATTTGGCAATAAGACGCTTCTAAGACATCTTTTATTCCGATAGTCAACATAATGGATCAAAGCCTAGCAGTTTATAAAAAAAAATTCATTACTAAATTGTACTACAATAATTTCAATATTATTAAAGGGAAAAACATAATATAAAGCTGGTATTTGGATTGATTTATAATGAATTCTTGAGGAAGGCCAATATAATATTTTCATCATGAAAATATTTGATAATACCATATTTCTTACAGAGACTTTACCGATGAATTATCATGTTTTTTTTTATTCAAGCAATTTTAACCCCTATACGAATTATTATGCGTGATAATGTTTTACAATAAATACGTGCACTACGAAACAAACACTGGGTCGTGAGCAAAAATTGAAAAGCGTATTACGGGACGTCCGAACGAGCGAGCGAAACGTATACTGCATTCCCCGGCAAAAACCTATGCCGTTGTGTGCCTCGCGTGTGAAACGCGAAAGGAAGAAAAAAAAAACGAACGCGCGTCAGACTAGAGAGCCGCGAGCACAGGAATTTACGTGCGAGCGCAGATAAACAAATAATCACAGTCGGTCAGAAATAATTTCAGTCCTGCACGAGAGATAATGAAATTCGCTTTTTTTCCTTCATGACTGCACATTATTGTAACGCGGATAATATTTGCTCGCTCGCCGGGATAGGGTTACGACTGTACGGCTTGGCGTTTTAGAGCTTTTTATGACGTTGCGCGCTTAACGAGAAGAGGACGGAGTGCGCGAGAGAGTAGGTATAGGTAGGCGCACAGCTGAAAGAGGGAGAGAGAGACAGAGAGAGAGAGAGAGAGCAAACTCGGGACGGGTAAACACGAGCGAGTTTCGCGCTTCTCTCGCTATTTCACGCGCATTTTAACAGAAAATGCATTAAAATTGAAATTTAATATAAAAGTGCGCGCGCCCGTGCAAAAACCCCATTAAAAACTCTTTCCCGCGCTCCTCCCTCTCGCAATTCAAACGTAAACGTCTTATTTTGATCGGTCGTTAAAAACTACGTCGACGCACGCCGGACAAACTCTTTTCGCGCACACTTTTTATTCCACGGTCTACCCCTCGTGCATCATGATCTCCTCTTTTTTTTCTTTCTCTACTTAATTCCGGACCATTTTTATCGATCGCCCGATAATAAATATGCATGAATTATATTAATTTTCCATATTTTAGTGGAGGTATTAAAATTAATTCGAGCGGAATTCAAATAAATCACGGATGTCCTTTATAATAAAAACTTGGTATTTCACGTTGTATCAACCAATCGCAATATTTTGGTATCTAAATAAAAAAAGCCTTTGTTTAATAATGAAAAATTCGATAGGAAAATTCATAAATCCAGTGTCCAATGATAATCCATTGAAAATTTCATTTAAAAATCAGTATCTTTAATCCCTCACTTTCGCGGAGGATTCTTTTAATTTTGGCAGGCGGTACCGTTTTATCGAAAAATTGCGCTATTTCGAGCAGCCGTGAAACTCCGAGGAAAGCAATCATCTGATTTCCCTTAGCCAGATCCAGGCACGCGAAAAAATTCCGTTAAACCAGTTCCCCTGCAGCCGTGGCCCTTTCGCATTCGTAAAAAAGCTCCGAGATCGATAAGCCAAGCGACAAATTCACCGATTTCCACGGCTTTCGGGATCCCAAGCCCCTGAAAGAAAGCATAGCTGGAAAAAAAAAGAAAGATTCCTCCCTAAAAATCGGGGGAAGATCGCGGTGGATGATCGAAGGGACGCGGCGCATAACTAAATACACGAGCTATGCAAGCTCGATAAATTAAATCCCCAAGGGAAGCTCGCACAAGGTATACGCACTGCAGGCGTATCTCCTGCATCCACTATACTCCGAGATAAAAATAAATCAGGTTTACGAGGCAGCTGCGATAAAGTCGCGGGAGTCAAAGGGAAAAAATTGCTCGCGAGCTCGCGAACTCGCGCGCAATCCACGCTGCACTTGCTCGGGGACTCGGGGAGGAAGCCTCGGCTCCTCCATAAATCACCGGTGGCGCGGTAGACTCCCTCCCTGACGGGCCCAGCATCACCTCTTCATATACACATATATACATATAACAGTTCGTCAAATTCTCTCGTCTCGATTACTTCGCCGCGGCCCGGCCGTTAACGAGCTTGCGCCTCGAGCGGCTCCCGAGCCGCTCGTTTAATTGAGGCGTAATTCAGCCATTAAGGAAGCCTTCCCTGCACCGCGCGGATCGCGCTCAACTTGTTACAGACAATGTCGCCGAGTCTACGCGAGCCACTCCAGACTCGATATACAATTTGTCACGTCTGTTTCCGCGGCTCGAGCCGTTTCGACCTGCAGCGTCTCGCTCACCTCTCGGGCTGCTCTTTGCTCTTTGCTATTTTCTATACCGACGCGAATGCTTACAATGATTTCATCGCTTTTTCTCGGAGAACAATAATATTGCAAAGAGAGATTTTCGTTCGAGGCTGAATTTTGTAACGAGCGATAATTGCAGTTGCGCAAGGAAATCGGGGCTACTCAAAGCGGATTGTGCGGATATTATCTCACTCGAGGTAAACGCATTTCGGCCTTTGTTATAGCCAACGACTGATTCACTGAACTATGTTCAGACGCTTACGAAGCGATGCACCAGAGCTGGCGAACAATTAAATTTGAGCTGGCGAATTTTGTTTCTTGAATTGATACAGTTGCCCTCCATCCCCCGACTGATGTTGTGTTTATTCAATACGTGAGCTTTCACAATACTATGCTGGCTGCTGCTGCTGCTTACGAGCTCGCACCGAATAACTTACTTAGATAAGGGAGTTCCGTGACATAATAGTTAATTAGCTTGTTTGTTGGAATACAAACTTATTCTACCTAATTATAAGCAAGACATTTATCACCGTGTTAACTTAGAATATCAAATCAAATAAATCTTACATTTTCTCCACTCGTTCAATTATTTATTCATATAAATAATCCCTACAAATGATTTAATTTAGTTTATACATAAACGTGACACACCTTTTTCACTCCCTAGAGTACATTATTTATTTCAACTAAAACCAAGACAATATTTGCAGCTTGTTTTTTTTCTGTAACTAATACCACGATGTATAAGACGAATTGTAATATAGTATAATGCTAAACTATTTTTTACACTGTTGTATAACAATCAAAAGAAAGAGCTTTGTTGCCATTTCATCTTGTACACAAACACTGAAAGGTTTTATGGCAGAATATTAAGTAGCTACATAATGGCTATGAGATATGCTGTTAAGCTTCTTACTTTCAAGCTGTGATTTTACGAAACCTTTTTTCTGAAAAGGACTTTTCTACATCTTTTTTCTCCTTTACTCCGGTGTCTTTTTTTAAAAATTTATTTCATATGTTTGCGGTAAAATTAATTTATTTTTTTCAGCATTAGAAACAATGTTGAGACTATAAATTAAAAAATTCTTGATATAAAAACAGACTATTTTCCTAGTTATTTTAAATTTAAATTATCAAAATTATAACTAATAATAATGCTGTCACAATTCTTTTACTATTTATAACATTATCATCGCTACATCTTCCTTCGTACGGCAACTTGAGTAAAATTCATCGGAAGTCTTGAATCCACAATGAGAGCCAAGGAATTCCTATTTTTCTGAAACTTTTTTAGGTTTTCATTTGAGATTGCAAGAATATTTCAAATGCATAGCCACGGAGTTATAAAGCCTGTATCTTTTGTCACATCTGACGCATTGAAATAGATGAGCTTCTCCGCAGCCTTGACAGTACCTAGAACTTTGACCGTAGACTTTCTTAGTCGTTTTATTGCAGCGCTGGCAATGAACTTTGATAAGATTTTTCATATCTGTAAAAAAGTATCAGTTTAATACGACAATCGGAACTTTCTCGACGTGATCGTAAAAATGAAGCTTCCTGAATTATTCAGCTTTAAAATTTATCACAACCGTTAAGTGTACATAATGTTATATGCATATCAAGTATAATCTAAATCACTGAAAGTGCAACTTTAAGAAATGTTTATCGATAATTATAACGTAGCAGTGACTACTTACAATATTTTTCTATTATGCTAATACGCCTTGTTTTCATCACTTTTTGTGAAGATTGCGAAACTTGTTGAAATTGAGTGCTCAGATTTCAAAGGAAATTCTTCTGAAAAATAAAATTCTTATTAATAACGAAACAAAAAATTCCAATTTTTATTGTAATATTAAATGCAATAACGAGAGATCATTGTTTAATCGTTAATTCTGCCATTGAAGCAAGTACCTCTGAATTAAAATTCAAACAGTTTAGCGCAGACTCACCTTTGCAATGAACAGTAGATTTAATCTGAGATGAGCACAGCCACGTACTGCAATCTGCTTTATTCATTTCCAACTGTATCTGTCTTTTGTCTTCTATTTTACATTCAAACTGGGATTTTGAGTCGTCAGCGGGACACTTGAGCTTCAAGTGCCATTTCATAGTACGAATGGATCGATGCCGTTTGCTGCATTTCAGACACTGAACCATAATCTTTCTTTGGCAGTTTGGGCATTTACGATACGGCCTTTCATACGTGCAATCACACATTTTGCAGTAGAACGTGTATAAACCTGTGCGTAAGTGCAAAGCGTTAAACATGAGACGTTTTCGAATATATGTATCAAGTATTAAAGATGTCTCTAAAGAACGAAAAGTTATCAAGAATCATTTGAAACTCAATGCAATACCGATGTAACGGTTCTTTTCTAAAACAAGTGTTTGAATAAATTATTTGAGATATAGCGTAATTATGATTTTATGAACTCTAAAATAGAAACACTTTAACTCCTATCTAAAATTACAATCGTAGTTTATTCACAGCCATTTGAAATCTAACTGCGTAGACGTTTAATGACTTTCAATGATTCACAGCTAGCACTTTGATGAATTGATTTGATTTTGTCAATCAACTAGAAAACTATAACTGTAAATATTCAGTGCTATGAAATCGTTTCCCTTTTTCATTTTCGCAGATTATAAATGTTTCGTATTCACGTTACAATTTTAACGTATTCCCCTGAATGAAAGATTGATACTTTTCGATCTTTAAAATGCAGTTTCTAGATATGAGTATTCATTTGTGATCATACTTATACGTTTTTTTCTTTCCTTTTCTGTCAATTTCATTGGTGTGCTATTTATTGCTGATTTTGTAAAATAATATTTATTATCTAAAACATATAGATACAGCATTAATTCAATTAATATACATATAAAAATTTCATTAAAATAATTTTCTTACCTAAACAAGGTGATGTTGAAAAAATAGCAGACTTATCATCTGAACTAAAATCTTCTGTAGAATGAGAATATTCTTGAAGGTATTGAAAAAAGCTATCTAAAAAATTATTATTATTGATATTTGAACATTTCTTTTATAAAAGCCTCAATTAAATTGAATTTACTGTTCTGTTAATAAGAGCTAAAAATGAATATGTTTACCGTCTAATAAATCTGAAGTCTCATCGTTACTGTTTAAACCATACTTGATGTCGCAAAAATAGAAACACCCATCTGTAATAACATTAATAAAGTTAATATTATTTTAATGATTACTAATAATCATATTTAGCTACGTACATTCTATAAAAAATCACATTATATACAACTAAGGAAGTGGAAGAAGACTATACTATAGTTTACAAAATACATTTCAATAATACAGTTTTAAATTGTCAGAAAGTATTTATTCAAGAATATTAATAAAGCCATATTAATAGTTATAAAAATAATATGCAATGAAATTGCGATATTCAAAATCAATGAAACATTGAAAATTAAGAAAATAAAAGTTACAATAATGTAGTCATAAATTAAATTGTAATTCCAAGGTGCTATTTCTCTTTCTTTCCCAAATAGCGTTTAAGAATTGCTTTACGCTCCTTCTTCTCTCTTCTTTTTAATGCAATAGTGAGAGCACAGTCCCATCTCAAGTGTGCGTACAAAGATTGGTGTGAACCAAAATCAAGCCTGCACATCACACACTTGTACCGCAAAGGAACTCTACAACGCATACAGATATCCATTTTTTGGTACAAAACTTTCTCCCAGTGATGACCGCATCCCCCGCAATACAAGAGCATTAATCCCTTAGTGGCTGTAAAATATTAATAATATAAATTAGCGTAATTATGAGAGCCGGTTGATTAAATTTGAAACTACTGCAAAAGTACTTGGAAAACTTACAATATCTCTCACGTATATTCGAACGAGTTTGGTGTCTAAATCGGTTAGGATACCCTGTAGTAATACAACATGATAAATCTTAGATTTCTTTTTTCTAAATCAACCGTCGATATGCATATTAATGTAAGTAGTATTTTTTATACCTATAAATGAGTCATCGGCACTGGAATCTGTTGAAGTATTTAGCTTTCCTACTTCAAGCATCTCCTCGCAATTGATAAAAGGCCTATCTGTGAAATGCCAAAAAAATATTATTTTATTTAGTAAAAATCAAAATTATGGTTCCAGTGTCAATTTTTAATACCATTCAAAGATTTGATATATTTTCATTAAATATTATTGTTTAGATTATGCTCTTAATTTTGAAAGCTTTGTAGGCAGTAATTTAAAAAATTTGAAACTTAATTCGGGCTCAAAGGTTTCATATGTTAAATTGTTTCAAAATATGGCTCAATTAAAGTCACGAATCAAAGTTTTATTTCGATATAGTGATAGATTTAAAAATGTTTTTAAATGTAAGTATACATTCAGGGAAACTTCTGAGTTTGTAGTAGCTAGTATATAACATATAAATTTACCCTCCTCCTCGTTTACATCAGATTGGACATCTCCTGCATTTTCCTTATTTTCGGCATCCCCTTTCTTACTGTTTACAGATGCTAAAAGACAGATAATTAAAAATTATTCAATGTTTTATTTTCCAAAAATTTTATTACAATTTATATGAGTGAAGTTAATATATTAAACGAAATCTTTCCCAAATTTGTAGAAGCATATAACATATTATACACTTACATTCCTCATTTGCATCAGTATTAGCTTCTCGTTCATTCTCATCCTCCTTATTTACGGTATCTTGTTTACTCTTTGTGGATGCTAAAAGAAATTATATTGTTTTCGACAATTAATAATATTATTGAAAAATTTATCGATTGGCTTATTTTCCAATAATTTAATAGATTCTAATTGATTCTTACGCAATCTCTCGAGGGACACTTGAAGTTTTCGAGTAGCAATGGGATTTGCTGGTTCTGGAACATAATAAGATTTCTTAACTTAAAATAATAATGCGTTTATAAAACATTTATCAAGTGAATATTATGAATCTATATTACACTCGATAAACTCATTCAATAGATGTGAAGGGGCTCAAAAAAAAAAACAATTTATCTCTTTACCTTTTGACTTTTTAGTCTTGTCAACTCTACTGGTTTTCTTTTTTGGCTGCTTTGTCCGCGGCCCTGCAAAACCGTTCATCATTAAACATTAGCAATATGAAAAAGTCTGAGTTATTTACTTAAATCTTTTGTACGTGAGTTTCCCTGGTTATTTATCTAGTTTTATCCAGGCTCCCCGCTAAATAATCTAGGCGCCCTGATAAAACTAGATAATCTTCTACCAGGATTTCAAAGTATCTTTTAATTGGAAAAAGAAATAATATTCCATATATATTTTTATTGTTGAAAGAAAATTGAAAAGCTCGTATTAAATGATGTGCAAATACGTAAGAAGAAGCCAGCGCAAGATTGAATTTTGAACATGAGAAAAGTTAAAAGTAAATAGGTACTAAAATTCACTCACCCGGTTTACGGCTTTTCTTATTTGCGGGATTCTCTGCAACATAAATTGTGATTTTATTAATATCTTTGCTAATACTGTTTGGTACGTTGAGCTTTTTGTCAATTACATCTAAAGCGCATAATCTACATGTCAAAGCTACTAAATATTCTAGCACTAAATATTCTACGTGCTGCTTAAATTACTAGATGCAAGACTTATTCTACTTATTCACTACTAGTTATTGTAATTATCAACTAAGCTCAGTTTCAGCATTATTATACTTAAATATGTGTATGGGAAAAGCTGCTCTAAATGTAGTAAAGTATAATGGAATTTAATAAAATTTCAGGAAGGTTAAATAAATCATGAATGTGTATTGTTGTAAAATCGCTGTTAAATATAGAATAATTAAAATTCTCAATGATAGGAGCGTATACAGGTATAGGAAGACGCACAGTCGAGAGTTAAAGTCGAAAGCAAGTTTCTGAACTCGATCGAATTCCCTTTATTACCAACAATACTTCATTCGAGCAAGTCTCGCAGCTCAAAAAGCAACGAGCGCGATTCTTCGCCTCTCCCTCTCCCCTTGCGAAAACTCTGCACTCTCTGGCAGTGGCGCGTGCATAAACTCGGCGGCGCTAAAACCGCAAAAGCGCCCAAAGCCGTTAAATTGTTCGGGGCCAACTACTTCGTTAAAAGGGAATTTCCAGATTTTCTCGAGTCCTCCCCTTTCCTTTCCCGCGGCTCCCACCGCGACCGCGAGAACTTGGAATCACACAATAAATCCATCCCCCGGCTCCTTATTTTCCTACATTTAATTTGAGTAAATCCAAAGATACGATTCTCTCTCTCTCCCTCTCCCTCTCCCTCTCCTCAATGTGCATGGTATATATAGGTATATGTATATTAAAGAGGTGGTCTTGCTGATTTAGGTGAACGACCCGGAGAGCGCAGCAACAGCCGGTGGCAACGCGAGCGACGAGCCGAGGAGGAGTTCCCTGGAAGCCTCGTGGTGAGTTCTTCTTTTCTTTTGCTCTCTGCCCCTGGCTCTCTTTCTTCCCTTTCACCGAGGTTTAAAAAAGTTTTACGTCCCGCCGAGCAGTGCGTCGAGGCATCAGGAGACGCTCGCCGCGTTGACGGCCCTTCTTACACCCTCGGTGAAACGCTGCAGCGCTCTTTTTCGGAGCTCTCGCGATATTAGCGATAGGGTATCGGTACTCCGCGTCATCTCGCCGATTACGCGGCGAGAACTCGCACCTAAGCCCTACTACGGCCGAGACTCGCTACGCCGCGCTTCCTTCTTCTTTTCTTCGCTTCCGACCAACATCCGTACCTATACAGAAATCTTGGCATTGCGTGCAGCAAACACACCTTCTATTTTACGGCCGCGCAGCTTCTTTTCCCGCGGACTTTGTATCTCTGTACTCTTTGGCATTGAAATAAAAAAAAAATGAAAAAACTATATAGCGCGTGGCGGAATAACGGAGAGCGTCCAGCGCGAATTACAATTTGGATACATTGTTGAGAAGTCGCGGAAAAATCTGATGCATCCTTTACACTTTGGAAATCTCATCCGAAACGACTCTTACTCATCTTTTATACGCAGAGCTCTTCTTCGTCTCGCGCGCGTTTTAATTTTGTCTTTAGCGCACGAATGCTCAACCGACTTCGGTTCGTGGCTTCGAATGTTTCGCAGAGCAATTTAAATTTTTCGCCGAATTTATTTGAATTCCCAAGTACTTTGTCCGCACGTGGGAACTTTCGAGCGTAAGCTTCGCCACTCCCGCGACTTCCTTTACCCACACCTTTATTAAATTTACCGCTCTTTTATATTTCACCTTTACATGTATATATATATAGCATTTTATTACTTTCTCGACATGTCAAATATGGAACTTTGTGCAGAGACCGCTATATATATATATATATATAGGGACGCGATTAATCACTCGCGGGACTACTCGAAAATGTTTAATATTCATAAATTGCAGCGGGCAAGGAACAAAAATGAAACTATACGTTCTAGCACTCGCGGCTGTGCCGTAGAATGTAAGTAAACAAAGGCTATGCGCTGTAGTGCAGCGAAGCAAGAAAGGATGATATCGGATCGGTTTACATTTCCAGACATTGATGGATCTAATATTTCTTTGCGCTTCGGTTCGAGTTTTCCCGCCGCGAACGCGCGGATATTCCATACGGGATATTCTTGCGAGAGCGTAAAGGACAAGTTTGATATTTGATAATGAAAAAGAAGCTGCTGGCAGTGCCTTTCTAGCCGCGCGCCGACTTGGCAGCTAGAAAAGTAATAATAAGACTATATAATAACTTTAGTCAACACAGAATGGGGATAAGAGCGATATCCCCGTTGCAGAAGTGCGCGACCACTGCCAGCTGCGGGGCATTAAATTTGAAGTGAGTTTTCCGCCAAAGTCCGGGGGATTAATTTATCGCTTAATATTACGCATTAAATGCAGCGATATTTTACGATAGTTCAGTCGGCGATAAATAATACGATAATTTCGGATTATTAGCGTTAATAATGTTGCGAGCCCTGGCTAATGTACTAAAGTATCCAACGGTTAATAAATTGCTTACTTATCCGTCGTAACTCATTAGGTCTTTAGGGCTCGGCGACTATTGCGCCATGCAAGCTAGCCGCGACTACTGCAGGCTAAATTTATTTTAAACACGCTCGAATTTATCAAGGCGCAAATATTTCAATTTCCATCGCTATTATTATTATTATTTATAGGTGGGGTTAGCTTAGCGTTTGCTGTTTCGCATATCGAATCGTCGGGTGAAAAGCCGGCCATCGAGAGCCGCATCGAATAAAAACAATATTCAATTTACAAAAGTGTAAAAGCATTTTATTTTCGCCTGCGCGATGTGTAAAACAACGCTTCGTTCCCATATAAATACTTCACTTCTCGATATGCTCAAACGAATTATATACAGGGCGACTACACATATCTATGCGTACTTCGTTGCACGCGAATTTCATGACGATATGATATGCGCGGGACAAAAATCAGTAACAAAACACGCCCTTCGCGAACGCGACTGAAGAGCAACTTTGATCCTTCGCTGAAAATTTTTTAATCGCTTTAGTTTATACTGTTATTTCGGTGCGATTCCAGTAACGATATTGAACATTTTCGAGTAGGACCGCCAGTGTTTGTATATAAAGCAAGGAATTGTTTAACGACTGGTATCCGAAAAAAATGGTGGCTTCCACTATTAATTTAATTCTGACAAAAAGCTTTTGCATTTGATGGGTGTTATATACGAGAAGACTGTTGAAATTTCTTCTTTTTCTTTTTTACCTCGAAATTGTATATAAAAGTTTATGTAAAGTTTTTGGTACGAAACTTTGTTTCTAAAGTGCGGATGCACTTGTCTTAAAGCTAGTCTCTCTTTTATAACTTGGATTGTAGCATAAAGAATATAAGAAAATGCAAAGTTTGCAAATAATAATTCAAATCACTCCCCTTGACGAGAAATGCGCGATAAAACAGAGCTCGAAAATTTGTTAACTCGCGTTAAATCTCGTTTTAACTTGCTCAAGTTGTTTCGCTAAAAGTTTACAATTGCAGATTATACGCTTATTTCGTACAAAAGATTAAATTATCTTAATTAGTTCTAATTCAAGGGGGGCGGAAGCAGAAACTGCTCTTATCAAGAGTTTTCGAAATAAAACGAATTTCGAGCGTCTGGGGAAAAATCACCGGGCGATATAGTAAAATCTAATGTAATCTATTTATACAGGCTGATTCCTCCCCAACAGTACCGTGTAACTTTACAAAGATTCACTATGAAAAGGAATCTAAATCGCGAGTTAATTCCTTGACCGTTGACCCATTTGGGGCAACAGCGCAGCGAATAAGGTCTTTAAAAAGGAAATAAAGTAAATGACGAGGGTAAAATGATGATTCGCAGGCAACAGCAGTATGGCAGGGACGAGAAGAACACGAGAGCCAAGGAGACGAGGCTAATAATCGTCGTCGGACTGCTTGCGGTCGCGGTGATTGCCCTCGTCGTCACGCTCACTCTTCAAATAGCAGTTTTCGGCAAATACGAGTACAAGGAGATGTGCCAGAGCGAGGAGTGCATCAGGACGGGTAAATTATGTCATTTTCAATGGATTATTATGCGCGCGGCTTAATTCGCCTTTGCGCGCTTCTAATTGCTGAATTTCGAGGCTACGAGAGAGAGAGAGAGAGAGAGAGAGAGATATCTTTACTATGGTATAGGTTTCGTGCGTTGCCCTTTCAGGTCAGATGTCCATTAGCCATGGGCATACTCCTTTGGTAGCTTTAAAGACATCTTTATCTTTAATTTTTTTTTGAGCTGTTTAATGGATTAATACATCCCTTGAAAAAAAGTTTCTAAAAACCACGGTAATTTTTATGCCTTAAATTAACTAATCTTCTTTTTTCATTTACTTTAGTTCTCATCTTAATCTTTTGCTTTAATTTTTAAAAGTAACGGTTGTGCTAGCTCTGAGGTGAGTAAATTAGTATAGGGTCATTAAGGTGAATAAATGTAAACAGGAAATATCTACATATAAGTTTGGGAGGGATTTTTCAAAATTTGAAATATAATAATGCATTTAATAAAATAAGTGAATAAATATTGCTATATAAATTATTAGAGCTAGCAATTATAATTATTATTATATTAATTATACTTATATATTGTATCTTATGTACTATTATGTACTATTTATATTTTATTACACATTATTTATGTTTTATCTATAATATTTTTATTTTTTAATAGCATTCTATTACAGTTTAGAAC
>UELV01177899.1:0-39832 GCA_900490015.1 Megastigmus stigmatizans | reverse complement strand
TACAAAATAAGTTGCAGATTCGGAAAGAGCACACTCGAAAACCCCCTGTATAGGATTTTGGATAAAAATGACTTTGTTTTTCCAATAGAATTCTGTGCTTGAAAATGTGTGTACAAAAATGTGCATTTGCGCATTAATGGGTTAATGTCTTGCCGCCGCTTGCCTGCCTTATACTTATATCTGTAAGCCTATTTCAAGCTTACATCAGGAAAATTATCCTATTAGAAATGAAATTTTTTAAAGATTTTGTAAAGAGCTTTTGATGCGTGACCAATATACTGTTGTGTATAAATATTTTTTTGTGTTATTTTTTTGCGGATTAGCCTTCGCCAGGCATTCGTATATTAATATTGAACGTATGAAAATGAAAATATAAATAGAACATTTTACTATTATTCGATGGTATCAAAATCGTACACAATACACGTATTGTTTGAAAAAAATTCTGAAATTTCAGTCCCGTTTTTTGGACCAAATACACTCTTTATTTATATAATAAACATATAAATACGCTCAGTTAGAGTCTTGTAGTTTAAATATTATCTGCATTACTCTGACAGTTTCGTCGATACTTACATTTAAATATTTCATGATTAATTAAAATTGTTCAAAATGGCATGACACTTAAAAATAGATTGCATATTTTTTCTTCGCGCATGGAAAAGTGTATTAACCTCTTTTTCATAATGTAATGTTATTAGATGCGACGAAGATTTTATCTATAAACATAAAATTGATGAACACCTCGATTAACGCAGTTGTGAAATATTATGCACTATAAATTTCAATGACAAAATTAATAGTAGCCAATCAATTACGGGACGGACCTCATTCTATTAAAAATAAAGGTATACATCGCAAATAAAACTGATAATGAATTCTCGCATAGCCCCGTAAAAAGTGCATTAGCCGGTGTAATAATTAACTGAGCAGCCCACGATTTTCAAAAAAGCTGAATTTGGAAAGTTTTGCAAAGTGGCACGAGAGTATTTATAAAATCAGGAAAAATATTTTTCACGCGGAACGAATTCACGTTCACACGCGGGGAAGTGGAAAATCAGAGAAATTATTTATACGATAAGCTGTAGCGGGGAAAAATGTTTATACCGCCCGTAAATTTCGCAGTAATTTTAGCAGGCGAATTCTCTTCGTAAATACAACCTTTTACTATAGTCAGTGCTATAATATTAATGATGCACCGCCCGCAAATTGTGCTCTGCTTAACTTGTAGAACAGCAACGTCCATGCAGCCGTTCACGAGTGTATATTTGACCTCTCTTATATGGTCTACGTGCAAGTCGGATACACATTATATACGCACTCTTATTCATTTACCCTATTTTAACATTTTAATTTTCGCATTCATTGTGTGTTATGGGACTAATTTTTTCAAATTATAATAATTAGGTGGGACTTTACAGAGACATAATCAGTGAAGATGGAATAAAACATTGCTTTTGGTCAAATCGACAGAATTATCTTTCAACTTTTGTGAAATTAGTTGAAAAATATGTTTAATGTATAGATTTAAAGATAAATGTGAATTTTTAAGATTTTGGAAAGATACGACTGAATAAAGCTCCGTATTTCCATTCACTTTTTCAACCTCTTAGTCCTTTTTGATAATACTTTCTTTATGCCCACATAGCGATTCTCGTGGGAACCTGCCATTTCCAAAAATTTCAAATATCCGAATTCATATCCAAGTCTCGTTTACACCCACGGCCACTTGATACTGCGCATACATTTTCCGGAAATTCGAAATCTTACGCGCGACGTTATACCACATATAATATCTTCATGTTTTTCCAATAATCCATCGAATAAAGTGCGCCTTGGCTCGAATAAGCTAAGCGACAAATCTTATTTAAAAAATGGTTCTTATCTAAATTTATAAGTGTAAACAATTTCAAGTTATCATGGATAAATTTTTATATTATTTGACCTATTGAAATTGAAAAAATAATGAACGAAGCAAAGCAGTAACTGCTGCTCCTAAAAATGTATATAAAAATCGGAAATCTCCTCCTTCTATTTTATTAATCTTTTTCAATTGCTTATTTGGTTTGTGCCAATATAATTTAAACCAATATCGCGTAGATACATTAGAGATAAATATAAAAAAAAATTCTGAGTAAGCATTTTGTATACAACCGGCCAACATCCCTCTTTTGTTCAACGAATACCGGGCTCGAACAGACAAAAGAATACGGAACATTGGTTTCTATATCTATATATATATGAAAAATAAAAAGTTATTCCTCCATGTTCCTCTTATTTCTCATGTATATAGTATATAGTGTCCAATGCTGTTTTCTTATTCCTTATTCCTTATACATTTGCCTGTCCGAGCCCTAAGAAATACAATATTAATCGGCACAAAAGTATTGCTTTACTCTAGTTCAGAAAAAATCCACTACAGATTTTCGAAAGGGTGTATTACTACATTTTATTTCCCAATACAAACACACACGAAATCTCAAGCAGCGAACTTGACTCATTCAAAATTCAAATTGACTTTGCATTGAGTTAAATTGAAGTCTATTTAAATTCAATTTTGCTCTAAAATAAGTCAAGTTCACTCCTTGAGATTTAGCATGCAGTTAGAGAATAAAAGTAGAATAATTGTTTCGGACAGGAACTAATTAAATGTAGTATTTAAATCAATCCAGAACTTACCAAAGAGCAAATGAAAATCATCAATGTAGAATCATTAAGAAAAGATAAATACAGTAAATTAAGAAAATATTGACATATACAAGTTCATTCGACCTATTCGTAGTACATTATTATTATTGTGTTTCTAGGGCATTATCGATTTTATTCAATAGTTAATCCGTATGCTTGCTTGTTAATATTTCTGCGATTCAAACGGGGAGTGGTCTCGAATTCCGGGAACTGAAGCTACGCAGATAGAGGGCTGCGTGTGCAGTGGAGTAGGACGCCATCATTTCGAGCGTTACGTTTTGGTGAAATGGCGTCTTTTAGCGTAGTGCTATGTGTCGTGCTCCACGAGGGATATAGCACGTGTTTCGGAATTAAGACACTGATAGGCGCGATTATCGAGCATAGGAGATTCGCTGGGACAAAAGCACAACGAGTAATCGATTATAGCACACGTATTTCCCAGCGTCTAAGGCAGAATCTGCTTACGTGAACCTTACCGGTGAGTCCAGTATAGGCAAACCCGGGACGAAACGCATCTACCGTAGAAAATGGAATAGTTTATTGCTATTGTGTCTCGCATAAATAGGCAGTCCCGATCCGATCTTTTACAACGATAAAAGATGATTTTGAAAAAATTCGATCAATTGAAAAAGCTTTCAAAGCAATTTAATCCAGCGTTACCAAACTAATTGATTGCACTAGTCGTTTGATTCGCCCAACTCCTAGAGTCAAAAGGCCACATCGCAAGCTCAAATCACTCAAATTATAAGGGTTAATCCGATTCTAAGCTGCACATGCGATCCACATAACCATAGTCAGTCCCCTCCGGCATTTGTCAATCGCAATGATGAAAAGCCCCGCAAACAAACCTTATTGTACCAGTGAGCCTTCAAACTCAATGCACACGGACAGACTCAATGGAGCTCCATCAGCCCTTCAGTTTTACGCCAGAAGCTCGTCTGTGCGGTCCACGCTACCCCGTTTAATTACCATTAATGCCGCGAGCTATACGCATAATGCCGCTCCTCTCCTCTTCTCACGAGCTCTTCCCCCTCCCACTCCACTCATAGAATTAACAATGAGAACCGTAAATTAGCATCGGATAGCTCGCCCAATAATACTCCCGGACCCCATTATATTATACACGGCGAATTTGCCTCACGTAAATTTTGCCTGTGTATATACTTATATATAACGATAGCTAACAATGAAGTGTATAGGAACGCGTCGACCTTCGAGTGTCGGATTCCCTTTTTTCTGACTATACCTGTCGGGATATTATATGCCACGTGCAATAAGGGAGACAGAGGAAGGGAGAGAGACAGCAGTTTCCCGTTAAATCGCGCGCTGATGATGTTTTGTTTGCACTTACAGGATTCATCGCTTCTTGGATGGTGAGAGGATGTTTGGAGGCCTACGAGAGCAGAATCGCATAATGATGCAGAGTTGTGGTTTGTTTGTGCGAGTTTGCGTGTGGTTTTTTTTTCGGGACTCGAAGGCGAGGCGTTTAACTGAGTTTAGCGAGAAAAAGAAACATTTAATTGGATAGAACAGCTTAAGGGAGAAACTTACGATTAAAACTTTAAAATGGGGTTTCTTTCCCAGTACGAGCTAAATGCTCTTGACTTGAAAAAATGTTAAAGAGGACCATTGCTTACATTCAAACAGTTTTTAAAACAACTGTATAAGTACAACTTTTGTAATGAGTGTACTTCGTTACCCTGCATGTATTTGGTTCTAATTAAAATGTCTAACCGACTTTATCATTTCCTTAACCATTTTGTAAATGCTTGTTATGTACACAACCAACCATCTATAAGTGGAATATAAATGATGAAAATTACAAAGCCTTCGTCGCCGTTGACTATACATCTATGTATATATATATATATTCCAATGAAACCAAAAGTTCTTCGACCGAGCTACAGCACCACACTCGAATTTCCCTTCTATTCTTCTCGATCTTCATAAAACATTCTAGTCTCTCTCTCTCTCTCTCTCTCCCTCCTTTGTCATCGTCCACACTCAACCCTATAAGCAGTATTAAACTCGCGTAAAATGATTCGCGTAATCCAATGAATGGGACTCTCGGCGCATTCTTCCGCCATCTCGTCTGGAACGCTAAAACTAATTATTACAGAACAAAGCGGGAGGGTGCAGCTGAACACGCGCGCGAACGCGATGATACGAGTCTCTGCAGTGGGCGAATCGCACTGCAAGGGCTTCCGGCTGTAAGGGAATACCGGAGCAGTCGCTGAAATAATCTGGCCCCTAACACCCTACACTTGTATATTATACGGGGGAGGTGCAAGAGTAGGATTCTAATATATATATATACATACACCCTAAAGTCCCTCGCTTGCCAAATGACGAGGATACCTGAATTAACTTGGGGAATCTCGATTGCCAACGCAGATCGGCAGCTCACGCTATATATAAGGTAACGCGACACTATATATAGCTTTTGTTTACTGCGAACTTCACATTGAACGTTGCATAGAAGAGAATTGACTTATTTCGCTAGCTTGATACTTATTCGGTATATATTTGATGATGAAAGGTTTTTGCGGTAAAGAAATTGGGCGAGCTATGGATAAAGAGTTGTTGAAAGTCTGTGTTATTTGACCTGAGCCTTGAAGCGTAAGTTTTAAACAATCGTGATGTAAGCGGGTAAAAGCAAACTGTAATGTATTCTAATCCGCCTATATTTGTACAAATCTTTGAACTTCACCTAAACCAAAATCAATATACTTTAGATGTGCTGATCTAAAAGTTTGACTTTACAATCAATCCATGTATATACATTTGTATCGTATGCACCTTTGCTCAAAAACAGTTCGTGAGAAAGTTAATATGCTTTGCATTTATACGCAAAACAAATGTTTTACGCGTGGCTGACATGAACCGTCCTATATGTATATATACTTTGCACATAAACAAAGTATTTCCAAATTAATTCCTCTCGTTATATTTCCTTGATAATAAAAGATCGATTCCCTCGGCACACTCCCCTATTTCGCATGCTCTTTTATAAGCTTAAATTTCCGGTCAGAAGTATTACATTATTATGTACGCTCTTTTTTTCCCGCGGCGCCTCTCTTTTTTACTCCATTCTCACTCTCTGTGTCTCTCCTCGAATTCCCAATTAACGGAACGCAAACACAAGCGCTCGCGGACGCGTATCTCGCGCCGGAGTGGAATGCGGCTCTCTCTCTCTCTCACTCCTCGCGATAATTAACGATGCGCGATTCCCATCTACGCGTATATACACACAATCCCGCACGTCCCAGCGTACACATACACACGTGTCCGTATAGCAGGCGAACGAGAGAGTTCGTCCAACTTGGCGTAACTCAAAACTAGTTGAGCTTAACGGGGCTCGCGAGCTACTGCTGTTGATGTTGCTGCTGCTGCCGTCGGTATAACAGTGGCGAGGTGGCAACTCGACGAAAGCCATCGATCCGCGAGTGCGAGTACGAGAGAGAGAGAGAGAGAGAGAGAGTTGGTGTATACATATATACGTATACGCGGGTGCAAGCTCGGCCATAATAGTCGCGAAAATGCGCGCCCGGGGACACATATAGCCGCTCTGTATGTATATGCGTGTGTGTGCGCAGTGCGAGGGGCGTCGGGGGGGGGGGGGGGGGGGGGGGGGGGTGCAGGCGCGAAACGACCGAATGTGGGAAGAACAAGGGAGAGCGGGATAGGGAGACTAACCGCATTATCGGCCGCCAAGCGTTCTGTGTCTAGGGCATTCAAAACGCCTCTGCGCGCGCGTTGCGCTTCTGTGCTGGACGAGTATCGCCTACATGACTGTGTGTGTGTGTGTGTGCGGCATCGTAGATTTAATCCTCGCTCGTGCCAGTTCGGCTGTAGCAGCCTCGGACTCTCTCTCTCTCTCTCTCTTTCATTGTCTATATATTATGCCGCGAGAGCGCAGTGATTCTCAAAGTTTAAGGAAGAGAGCGAGAGAAATGAATTCTCCTTTCGATGCAGCTGCGGGAAAACGATACACTATAACATCTTTGCATTATCTGATCTGTTAATTGGAATTGACGTTGCATTTAATGGCTTTGTGCTGCTGTTGCTGCTGCTGCTGCTGCTGCTGCTCAACTTGTACGTGCTATACGTTATGAGTTCCTTCCTTGAAACTTCCAGTCTGACCTTAAAGCTCAGAGACAATGTCCATTGTTGTCGAGCGTGATTCCAGCATTAATGCGCTCGCGGACTATATCAAGTTGAAATACGATCACGATTCTCCTATTGAATTTGCAGCTGATCGCGCTATTTTATTTAACGAATTGCTTGGTTACATATCGACCATCCACGGTAAATGAATTAATTACGATAGATGGAAAAAGTGTAACACACCGTTTTCTACACGCAGTCGAAGTGGGGGATTGTAAATTTTAATTAAACTTTAATTAAAAAAGTAATCATTTCTTGTACACCAAGTAGTTCAATTACAAACGACCGCGTAAAAAATGCCAAACAGTTTATTAATTTTCTACACAGTACCAATAGCTCATTAAATATCAACGCACAGAAAAATAACAATGACAATGCTAACTATACGACAGCAGCCAAAGAAAAAGAAAAAGGTATACGAAAGAAAATCAACGCACGACTTGCAAGTCAGGTCAGTCGAACGGTAACAACCGCGCACACGAGAGCTGTATCTAAACAGAAATGCAAGCTTTTAGTCACGTCATTCCCCTCGTCGTCCGTGGAGGGGGGGGGGGCGAGTCCGCCTGCGAAAAGCACAGCAGTATATACCATAATACCATAAGAATTATTAGGGCTTCGCACCCCATCCCCCCAACCTCTCGAGCACCACTCGGCCGTGCGTTGAACCCTCCTCAGGCTGCCCTGTACATATATCGTATTTGCGATAATTCGTGAGTTAACGAGGCCGAAGCCAAAAACGAGCGATTCACCCCCCGTACCCTCGCATCTGGCTTATTCATCTCCGTGTGTGTGTGTGTGTGTGTGTGAGCAAAACACGAGAGAGAGAGAGGGAAAAAAAGAGGGAGATTCCGAGGAAGTACTCGGTCGTTATCTCAGAATCTATAACAGGCTGACTGTGCCTATATATGCGCGACGAGCGTGCGCTAAATTCAGATTTCCCAGCTCTCGGGTTATCTCTTATCCCTGGGATCGCACTAAAGAGAGATGGGCTTTCGATATATATGTATATATGACTGCAGTTTTCCTATAGAGAGATAGAGAGAGGCTGCTTCTGCGGTCTACTTTAAGTTCCTTCCTTTTATACTACGGCTCTCGTGTTGTATCCTCGAGCAAATACGTTAATAGAGGGTTAATCAATCACGAATTAGTTTTTTACGTGCCTATGTGCTTACCTACAAGTTTCTATGCTTGGGGATATTGATTTTTTTTCGATTATATTGTAGCAGCGTCGAGGAGAATGATTTATTGTACGATTTGCTACAGTAGTGGAGTCGCGGGCAGAGAATAGATGTGTGTGTGTGTGGGTAGGTGTCTGCTTCAGTAGAGTTATCTTGTCAGATAATCAGTGGATTCGATGTTGCAACGGTCGGGACGTATGTCGAGAAAAAAAAAGAGTCGTCTGAACGCAGTTGAAAATTGTACAACAATAACTTGATTAAAAAGAATTATTTATTATTAGTTGTATGCAGCATTTTGCATTTGATCCTGCAATATTCTGTATTCATATTGTTAAATGAGTTGCATAGCACTGAATAAAGAAACAAGTGAAATTTCAGTATTTCTAAGTGCATATTCACTAATGGATAGTCACTGCCTTAGCAAAAATATGATGTATAACTGTAGTGAAAAATATGTTTGACTATATCAATTAGTAATAATGGTACATAATTAGCAAACTCCCCTAAAAAAAGAGAGAAAAAAGTGTGCTATTCGGAATGTCGAATAGCACACTTTAGTCTTTGCTTAAAAACGAAAATTAATAGGTAAAAATGGAACGGAATGAAATAAGTAGAACTCGAACAAGTTTGTTACGTATACGAATGTACAGGAGGAAAAGTCAAGATGAAAAAAAAAGCAGTTCAAGACTTTCGTTCCACGAACCTTAATTAAGCCTTGTGACGTAAGTTACCGCGAACTCTAATTCAAGGACGGAAGAAAAGGATGTACTGCAAGAAGTTGAATGTATAGATTATTAATTTTGACCTAACTTTAATTTTATTGAGTGCTTTGTTCAAACTCTGACCAAATTTCCTATTGGAAAAATGCTGTGAAAATAGAACACTGAACAGTTGATTTGATAATAGCTGAAATGATTTACCGATATTTTCTTCTCATATCATTTCCTTTATTTATCTATTCTCAACGATAAAACTGTTATCTTATTCCTTTCATTATTATACTATACTAAAATATTATTTTGTCGACTATAAATGTTCATAATTTTTTTATTTATAGATAAGTGTTGATTATTCATTTTATACATTACTTGCGTCTTCAAAATTTAATGTATTTGTGAAAATTAAAAAGGTCTAAATCTGCACTTCTAGACCCTCTTATATAATTCAAATTTTCGTATTTGATATCATATTCCAAAATTTTTAATCAAACTTTCCGATCAATATTTATTCGAACTGAGGGCATGCAATTATGATATTAGACGTGTACGGTACTTAAAAGAGTTTAATTGTAAGACATTATTAAAATATAATTCTTCTGCTTCTAGACTTCGAAGAGTATGAAACGAATAATGTATTTATGTAAGAGATTTTAATTCTGTACATTCTTTTAAATATGCGATGAAACCCAAAGTATTAAAATATTATTAGTTACCTAGATATTGTTTTCTATTTTGAACTATTGTTATATGCAAGGGGTAACTCCCGTTTATTAATTAAATAAATAAATTTGAGTTCAAAGAGAAAGCCGAAAAAAAGAAAATCAGGTCTTTGATTGCTCATGTGAGATATTTAATTACCTAAAGGAACGCGCGTTTTCTAACTGTTTAAATAAATAAGTTCATAACATAAAAATTACCAGCACATTAAAGTTTATTTTCCAATATAAAATTTATAAAAAATAACAATCAGTTTATAATTTTACAATCGTGTACAATAGAATAATAGGAATTCCAGAAGATTTTGAATAGATTAACCATGTATAGCACTTGAAGCTTGGGCATGAGCCTCGGCTTTGGCGTTACTTGACGTGTAGCCGACTTGGAAGATATTACCGATCAGAGGTAGGCCAACACCAGCTCCTAAAGACTTTGAGCTGCTCTCCGATAGAGAATCTGCACTGCTACTCGCGGAGCTTAATGGAAAAGCGAACTCTGCAAAAAATAAAAGAAATTAAATTACTACTTCAAAGAACGTGCACCCTATTATTGCTACTGCTCCCGTACATAAATTGAAATTCTTATCTTAAATTATTATAGAACATTTAAATAATGTGATTGCGCACTATAATATATTTTTAAATTAAAAACATTGAAAAATGGTGATTGAGCAATCACAAATCTCGGCACGATAATAAATCGACTGCTTCAAATTAAAGTTAATGGTACTTTTAAAATAAAGTAGCATAAATATTTGATTTGCTCTGAAATGTTTTAATTGAATTTATCAAAATATGGAAAGTAATGGTAACGATTATTTCAAATGATTTAAAGTAAAATAATTAATACTCTGGTAATTGTGAATATTACAGAATCCCATCAATATTTATCATGAGCTAAATTTATTATGAAAGTCAACATTAGCTTAATTTCATATATATACTCTGAAATTTCACATATATAGATGGAAATCAATTATTTGCAAATGTTAATTAAAAGTAGGTTTACTTACGTGGTCGGGGATTAGCCGATGTGGTGGAAATAAGTACGAAAAGTGCGCAGACTGTGACAAACAGAAGGAATTTGAACGAAGCCATTTTAATCGATAGTTTGGAAAACTATTAGATCTGTGAAGCAAACTGTCTGAAAAGCAAACTGTAACTGATAAACAAGTCTGATCGCACGGCGCCTTATATACCAAACTAAGCCTAGACCCCATCTGAATTCATAAATTTTTTTTATCGTGATTATACAGTTTTTCTTGATACTTTATATATCAATACATCTCCTTTAAGATCAGGAAAAATAAAAACTCAGTTTTTTATAAATGGAAAATCTACCTTTAAGGAAGTACCATCAAAAAGGTTTCACGGTCACGCTTTGTTCTCTGTATGACACATCACTTTACTTTTCGCTTTTCATTCCCTTCGCCGCTCTAAAAAATAATTTTTTTCATATTTTTCAATTTGATAAATGATATCATATTTCATCGAGATGAATTAATATTTTATACAACTATAGTGTTAACTATATTGTGACGATCTTTGTTAACATGTCCAACATTTTTAAAAAATTAACTAAAATTTTATATTTTCGTTATGCCTTTTTTGAATAGTACTGTCGAATAGTTGAGATAATTACGTGTATAATACTACAAGTGTCAGCATAAACAGCCAGTAATAAGATGAATATACGATAACTCATGTTTCAAGGTTATAGAGGCACAAAGCTAAGAAGAGAAAGAGAATCATTTCAATTCGTTACGAAATTCGACGACTATATAAAGCACATGGACGGGAAATTACATTACATATATTCATATACGGTATATTTATATATAGACATTCCATATATAAATATACAATTAGTAAATCCATTAATTTACATTTTTATTTAATTGTAAAATTAATTGTTCAATAAGAGAAAAGATTATTAGTCTTAATATCATCATTTCATTGAGCCACAAAACGTGGATACACATTTTTTTCTTATCAACATAAAACAAATTGAAACGTTGCATGATGCAATTTCATTTTCTATCCCTTTCTATATGCATACATGCAGATGTTACTACTACACAAAACATGCATGCAGGCATTTTCGTGCACAACACGAAGGTTTCGCTACTGATAACATTGTACTCCTAAATTACTTTATCTATATTAATGAATACTTGGAAGTGAAGAATTATCTGCAAAATTCCTATTTTCGTTTCAATCGCGGCATATTTCCGTATCTAACGAAGTCCACCTATTAATTATTAACATCTAGAAATTGGGAAAATCTATCAATCTCGAGCATCGAAGAACTAATGATAATCCTCTATAGAAATTTTATAAGTGCATCGTACTCCCATAGAATATTTCGATAATATTTTAATACCGATGAATTACAAGGCGCAGAAGAGTCAATACTCCACATTAAAACCCAATCAAGTGTGTATCTATGTGCAAGCGATCACCCATTAAACTGACCGAACGCCTCTCGAGAGTGACACGAGGTAAACGTTAGGTGTTTAATAGACCATTATAACCCAACGAGCGAATGGTACTCGTGTAATCTCAAAGACCACCTGGCACGAATCTCGACGCGCGTGTCAAGTGCTCCCAGGGGAAGGGAGAAGGTCTAGCTCGAGCTTTGTATATACATGTGTGTATAGGTATGTGCCAGGCCGCGATGCTGCAGCTTGTGCAGACGAAGCAGACAGCCAAAATCACGCGGGCGTATGTAGTGGCTGGATATGTACATGTGTGTCTAGCTCTCTCTCTCTCTCTCTCTCTCTCTCTCTCTTGGGTGGAGAGGCCCAAGACACGAGTGTGTGTGTGTGTGTGTGTGCGTGTGCGTGTGCGTGTGCGTGTGTGTGAGTGAGTGAGAGGAAATCGATGCAGCCGATTAACACAGAGGCGCCTCCTCGGATGGCGCAATTGCTTTTCAGATATCGCCGGGGGCTATCTTTGCTTCGTCGTCAGCATCTTCGGCATCGGAGTGGTGACGGCCGTGATTGGCGATGTCGCCTCCTACTTCGGCTGTACACTGGGAGTTAAGGATTCCGTCACTGCCGTCGTCTTCGTCGCACTTGGCACCAGCATACCCGGTAAGCTTGTTGTCTTTATTATATGGCATTACGATATCTTGCTTTAATTTTTCCATTAGTCTTTAGAAATCTAGAGACTGACAAGTTATGAATAATGATTTATTTCAATAATAAATAATCGATTCGTTGCAACAAAAAAAAACAAAGAATTTATTTATCAGAGAAAAATCGTCTTTTATATATATTTTATGAAATTTTCGTTATTAACTACACTTGTATATAATCTGAAAAAATATGCACTGATGCCAGCCAAAGCTTTCTCTGATAGAGATACAATAATTTTCAAAAAATCGTATAGATATTTTTACTTACTCATGTATGAAAATTAAAAAATGGATAATAGAACTATATTTAGTGGTCAATTTTGGTACAACTACCCAGCCAATTGTCCTACAAACCAAGTATCTCGCTTTGGATTTATTTAAAAATACATGAAATAGGTGTATAAAGCTGTAGTCATTAGAACTATTTTAATCATTCACTCTACTGTGTTTATTGGTTGCGCCATATTTAACCAAGTGATTCGTTGGAGTAACCAACTATTTTTTTTTCCATGATGTAGAGATTTTAATCTTCATAGGTATATTAACAATCGAATCCATAATGAATTTCTTCTTCGATAGTAACTGATAATATACAACTTCTTAATTGCACGATATCTACTTTGGCATATACATTTTTCTTATAATTATATAAGATTAATAGCCGGTCTTGTAAGTTATAATAGTCGAGAAAATTATTTTTCGATTATTAATTTCTGATACATGGTACCTGCAAGGCACTAAAGAAAATGTGTAATAATAGACAGTCTATGAAAAACAGAATGACTCAAGCTATTAAAGACTGAAAATTATGGTAATTTGTAAGCAATTTAAAGGTTACAAGGTTGTGTTTGACATAATTCTAACATGATTTAATCACTCAAGGAGTTATGAAGTTATTGTGGGTAATTAAAATTCTCATCCAAGTTAGCTAACGCTTCTCAATTTTTTAATAAACGCGTAACCTTTTTTAAAATCTGCAATCAAAAAAAGTAATTTTTGATCATTCTTAGAACGAGAAATACTTCCTACACATGGAAGACGTAAAGTCATACAACATATGTTTCCGTATATAAATTACGTAATGTCTTCCATGTCTCCCATGACTCCTAATATCTACAAAAACCTCTCCTCCGTTTTAGCACGTGGCAATAGAATCTTCTTCAAAACAACCGTTATCTGCTAAAAAGGGCCGCGTTCGCTTGAATTTTTTTCAAAGGACAATTCAAAGTCGAAAAATAATTGTCTCGACTATTAAAACTTAAAATTCAAAGTAAATTGTTGTTCTTTATGCCGTCCATGAAATTCTGTACTTATATATAGTGGTCACATCGAGGATTCACTATATCTTTCCCATTTTGTGCAGGTAATAATTCACCTCATCCGCCTCCTGATCAAGCTTAGATATCGTTAATGATCAAATTGGTATTGTTTTTGACGATTTTTTTGGGCAATCTTGCCTGGAACAAATTTCTGGTGATTGACGAACTGTCGCTATCTTCGTTATAAATATAATAATATTAATAATATAATGATGATATATTTCATACGTGAACAAAAACACGAGTATGGTTGTATCTACACCTTTATAAGAGTTATTCCGTTATTTGATTTTTGCCATAATTTACAGCAATTATATGTACATAATATCTTACATAATATAAATAACACTTGTAGTGTTATTAAATATCATAATTATTTGTGCAATCATATACTCGAGCGTATTTTGCTAACGTTGAAAACCAATCATTATGTCACACAGATGAATTGAAAAGTAAATCCATTTGCTCCACGTGCCCTTGATGCTCAAGATTAATTTGTAGTTCGGAGTACGACGATCAAAGGAGCTCAAAGCAAACTTGAATCTGTTCTTATACTCGCTGAACACCACTAGGCTGCGCGCAAAATCAGGCATTAAATTAAATGGAGTGGATAACTTCTGCTACTCGGCTGTATACAAAAAAAATGAGTGGAATATTTGGTGCTAAAAACATTTTCAAAGGTCTATGTTTCGTATCAGCTGAAGTATACTTTTAAAAGTATTATTTTAAGTACAAAATATCATATAGAATTTACAGACTTACCTTAATTATATTTACTGAAAACTCTTCATTTCAATATTTAATATAGGCGCAGGTCTACATTGTAGTACATATTTTTACTTATTACGTGTTTTCAAATACAACGTAACTGCAAAAATAATCGCAATTTCAACAATGAGTACATTAACGTGTAACGCAATTAAAGAGTCGCCAAATCTCTGGCAGTCGCTAAAGTGAAATGCGCAAACTGTATAAGTAAGTGGTAAATAAACTACTTTCCAAGAGCCACTGCTTATTGAGCGAGTCCATTTGGCACCGCTAAATCTATTTAACTTAAGAATCTGGGAGAGAGAGAAAAAAAAACTCGCGGAAAAAAACGCGATGAGTAAATGGAACGGGCGGCGTGGAAACTGACTGCGACTCGATTTAAAAGTAAACTAGGGAGAAACTAAAAGAAATCCTCGAGAGCACTCTTTTATCTTCCCTCCTCTCTCTCTCTCTCTCTCTCTCTCTCTTTCTTCCACACCTCCGACGAGCTACGAGAATCGATATTAAACAATTCCGCGGCAATATGAGCGCATATAAAAAAAAGTGCGAACACAGTGAAAAGGAACATCGAAGTTGGAGGAGGAAGAGAGAAGTGATAATTGATTATATTCGTGCATTGTTTAGCTAACAATGGAGGAGGAGGGGCGCGACCGCGAGTCTGTATAGGCCGAGCGCGTGTCCGTGTTATCCGCGTAGAAGAGAAGGACGTGAGAGTATGAGAGAGAGAGAGAGGCCGCTTTTTAACTCCGTGCACGCATGCGATATATTGCACAAACACGAAATATTGTGTGTTAAAAGGGGGTAAAGGCGAGTTAATAAAGTGAAGCCAGCGCGGCGGGGGGTGGGGGTCAAGGTTAGCCATTTTAGCGCGGAGAAATTATATTTTTGCTCCGCGACGAAAGTCAATTTCCTGCGCGCGTGGGCAACCGAAGCTGCAATCCTCTCCGCAGGCCCAAAGATATAGCGCTACTTTTAAATGGCATGGATATTCGGCGAGGTCGCAGTATACGTTGTATCAACTTGTTTTCTCTCTAACTGCTTTTGAAGCGCTATATACAAACCGACCCTATCTTGAATTTTCGTTCGAACCGTATACTGGAAATACTTTCATCGAATCACTGTTTATTCACGGAAAGATTGAAATCAAAGATAAAACGGAGACTCGAACGTATCATTTCCCTCGCGATGACTTTGAGAAGTGCTGCTGTATATATATATACACGTGGACGAACCGTGCACACATGCACGCATATATGTACATACAAGGAGCCCGAGGGCGCTTATACGACACACGCACATCGATTTCCTATTATATCGCGATTTTATCGTTCGCGGATTTATGCCTACGGCTAGGCTGTATACGACTTTTGCCGAACATAATTAACAGCCGGAGATTCACGAGCTTCGAGGCTGTGCAGACTAGCGCGCTCCTATATACCGAGTGCCGATCGTAAAGCATCCGACGCGTTATAGTAAACGTTACGTAGACCGGGGGATTAGCGACGGACTTTGATTTTAATTGACTATATTTTGCAAATTTTCTATTCGCCTGCACCATCCGATGACGATCTCGTCAACCGTTTGTGTGTTCGCATTTCGCTATATCGATCCGTTGTGACCGGTACTATCTGTCGATTATTGGAAAAGCTTTTTTTTTATCGATACTTTCCTGCGCGGAATAGGATTTTTACGAGGCCGACTCGCGCCCGCTTGTAATCGATCGTAATGGTCATTTTATTTGGGGATAATGAATAAATATTAATTCAGGCGTTGCTGGATAATTGTTTGGCATGTCATAATTATATTCGATTAATTAAATTCGTTCGGAATAAAAATATTTTGATATTGCTTTTATATGTATGTATACAAATCAATGTTAATGAGATACCAGACATTTTATAATTAATTAACAATTAAATAAGCAATTATATGCAATTAAAAAAAAGCTCGTTATCATTATATTTGAATCGAGATTGATATAATCACTTTCACAGGTGATTCGATAACGTTTCAAATCCAATAAGGACAGCAATTTGTCTTTCCTCCCGACGGGAACGCAATTACTTAATTACAATAATTATTTTCCAATTATTATACTCGGACTTTTTCGAGCAATCGATCAACTTGTTTAGCCGCAAGTGCTTTCCCGAAAGGGGGGAGGGGGCAAGCAATTAGAAATTTAATTAAAAAATTTTTCGAGGATTGCTTACAAATACTTTGCCCTCCTCGTGACTCATACAACTGTTTTGCGTAACAGTCATGCAGATGGACGAACATAAGTGACGAGGATATAACCGAGTGCAGGATAGGATGACTTGTCTGTTCTCCCACTCCCTTCCTTCATCTCTCTCTTTCTCTGTCACTCTTGTGAATTTAATCGAGAGCGGAACCAGGTCAATTCGATGCGATTTAATTTTCGATGCTGAGCGAGAGAGCCAAAGAAGACTTTACACCGAAGGATAAGTGTCCCAGGGGTTTATACCCGCCGCGCCGCGCTGCTCGCGGATAGTTTTACGGGGCGGAAAATATTAAGCAACGCCCGAAAGCCGACTTTCCGATGCATAAATATTCAGACTCCTTCTCTGTAATAAATTTGAGCGAGAAATTCCGGAACTTTTGTAGGTCAGTCTCCTCTCTTGGACTTGTGCATACAGGACCGCCGGGAGTTTGTCCCGTGTATATACAACTCTTTCCCTCCTTTTGTTTTCGGGCCCTCTGACTTGTTATGAATCCAGAATTCAAGTGTCAATGAATAAATATAATTGTTGATTATGTAAGCGGAATAGCGGAGACGGACACGCGTCTTCGTCGACAATTGCAATTACGAAACAATGACGATAACATTCGTAAATTTTACTTGTGACGGAGTTTTGATTGTATCTTAAAAATACTTTTGCTAGGCATAATCGTAAAATTATAATTCATATCCATTGTTTTTAAATTTATATAAGATAAAATGCTTCGCGTTGTATAGAGATTTGTTGTACAATTTATCTTTACTATTATTACTGTGCCACATATTTAAATTATCAATGCATAATTATAATGAGAAAAACGCATTCCTAGCGAATTATTAATTATAAGTATTTTCTCTGCGTCAGTATAGTTAATAACCTGCACTTGTAAGGTTCATACTTACATAGCAGTTGGTTATTTACAAATAAAATAATACTTGAAAATCGTAAATATAAAATTTGTTTGAAACTTTACAAAATTTTACAACTATTTGTTGCTTTTTAATCGTGTTTTCCTGGTTGAATCAATAGTAATAAATCAATACTGGTTTAACTAAGAAAAATCTATAATGATCGCTCTGTAAAGTAAATTCCTTGTACACTTATGAATTGTCGCTACTTTTCGTATTTCACTACGTCAAATCATAAATTCAGTGCAAAAATTAAATTGGCTTGATCTACTGATAACTTATTTTAATCGTACATCCATCAACACAATTAATATTCATAAACAAAAGGAATATCAATTCAAGTGCAAACATTTTTCCCTAATTAATTAGAGAAAATATCTTGAGCGCATTCCGGTGCAGTTACACAGATGATCAAAGTCAAGTACTTAAAAGTATTTAGTAAAGAAGATTTGTAGTCTACAGTAGTTTTACAGAAATACTATCGCAAAGTTTTATTACTAAACTCAAGCAATGTCTGTCAAAAGTTTTGCATACAGTTCTACTTATCTAAGAGAAAATAATTTATTTCCATGAAATAACACTGCTTATGCTATCGCTGCAAAACTCTAACATTTTGAAATTTATGATACACATCACATGCAAAGCTACTTTATTTATTTGCTTGACGTATAATCTATGCATACTAAATTAATTTACGTAAAATTCACTCTCTTATAAGCTTTTTGAAAATCGTAAAATAGATCCATAACGCATTTCAATAAGTACAAAATTTAAAAGTGATTACAAAAATTCAAATAAACAAAACTGTAAGTTACATCGTTACAAATAAAACTATCATACCAATAATGTTGGTTTTAATTCAACTTCATGTAGCAATCTCAAAAAGACTAATCTTCGCAAAAGATTTACTCGTGTCCATTATCAGAAGCGACGTTTAACTACTTTAAAGTACATTACACCGACGCTTACGCTTGACCGGCCCTCTGGCGCAAAGATAAACGAGCTAGACTTTTCCATTTCCATTGTTCCGAGTTGGCGGCAAGTCATTGAAATCTGTCGTAATATACGAGGTGTTCGACGCACGCGCGTCTGATGATGTGCCACTCTGGCTGGAGCTCGTTACTAATATATTATATTCTGCAGGTGCTGAGGTGAAATTCGCACGGAGCGACAAGCGTTCCACGGGCAAAACCTGTACTTCCGCGTCGTCGTATTAATTAGGCCGAAGGTATACGTGATTTCTTGACTACCTGTCCCTGTGACAAGTTCTTAATGAACAAGTTTCGCGATTTCACGGCTAGATCGTGTCATTTTGTTATTGTGGTTTTGGTATTATTTTAAATAAAAATCTTGGGGGTTTCGATTGGGCTTTGTGTGTAAGATATTCTGTAGGTGGCATGTTGGAACGAGCCTTGATGAAAATCCGCATTTCGTACAGTGATCAGATGGTGAGATATAATCTGATTAAAATCTGTAACGTTGTATTGGTATTTCGGTCACATGTCTCATATCTGTGCAGCACGTGAAACCTTTATACGATATTCTCACAGCGTTGTTTCCGCGATATTTTCGACGGTATTGCGTACTTGTTGTGAATATTAAAGAGACCCGTATACAGCCAATATGCTACAAAGTATTATTACATTTTTCCATTATTTTTTCAAAATTCGATGCTCTCTTTTAATATGCGCGTGTATACACACGAAGCGATATATCGAATCGATCTTGCATGCAATTTGCATGTATAACCACGGTAATGTTGAAGTTGATGACTTTGAGAGCTTTTCTTCTATCTTCTATCAGGTTGATGAGGCCATTAAGATGCCAAACGGTACGTCCCCAACTTCCAAAACTTCACGATACAGGGGTTAGAGCGTACTTCCAAAATACACTCACCCAATTTAGATAGTGAAAATTGAGTAATGCGTTTTGAAAGTTTGAATGATACTGTTGTCATACGCATGTGAATTTTCCTCTGTATTATATATTACTATAATTAATCCAAAGTTACACAATATTGCATGGCCGTCGTACAGAAAAATAAGATTTGACAAAACAATAAGACAAAAAGATAAATGTCTTATTTTGTCAGTCTAGGGTCAATCATGCAGATACTAGGAGTTAGTAAGCAAGATAATAGAATCAGGTTTGCTCAAACTTCTGCAGAAAGTGTCGGAAAATCAATGTTATAGCGTAGCTGTCGTTCATTAACTTAGCCCGTATACTTGCAATATAAATGAAATGAATAGAGGCACAGATATGTGTATCAGTATACGTTAGTTAACGTTCATAACTCCGTAATTAATCTAGTTTCAAAATGATTCCACACAAAAGTAATGACAAAACCTTTCGGTCAAATTGGCTGAAAAACTGCGGAAAAATATATATTATTGGATATGGATAATAAGTATCAATGGCCACTAAAATCCTTTAACCTCTAATATTTCGAAAACTATCCATTTTTCAATTGCCCATTGCACCTTTGATCACAAAGTCATGAACTTCATTTTATACTACGTTTTTAGATAACTTTCACGACTTTATTATCGAAAGTTTCAATGGGCACATTGTGTAAAAATGGATAGTTTTCGAAATATTAAAGGTAAAAGGATGTTATATATAAGTTGCAATAATAAGAGGTTTGATCTTCTGCATCTCGAAAATTGGACATTTACGGACCTCGGACCCATTAACACTCTTGATCCATATTCAATAAACTATCTTTTCCAGTGTCAACCAATTCGACTGAAAGGCTTTTTCCATTACTTTTGCGTTGGATTCTTTCAACGATCGACAATCCTTTTTTACTGAAATTATTATAGTACTGTGACTTTCATCTCCAGTATAGAATCAATTTACTTATTCAATAACCAAAATATAAAATACATTAATTAAATATAAAATGTTTTAATACAGTTGAGATGTGTACATAAGTGATAACAATGCCATAATACGCATCATGAAGAGCATCTGTCTAGCCCCGTCTTTGTTCATCTGTCAAAAAATATACCTATTGACATACACAGCATTAGTACACATGATTTATGATATCTAAATTATTCCGTTGCTCCTTATTACTTAAAAACTCTATACGATCGTACAAATAATGTCGGTCCATACATAACAAAGTCATCGTGGCTTACAAATTAGAATTCGAATCTCTTCTAACCCTGCAGAATATCGGCGCATTCTCTTGTCAAGTGGAATTACGCAAAGCATCTCCTAGACAGCGATGAACTTGAAAATTCCACCAACAGTAAGTTTTAATCACCATAAAACGGGGTATAAGGCTTGCAGGATAACTCCCGACGTCACACGTGAACTTCACCTCCGTTCCTCGTCAAGTCCCTTACGGTAGTATAAGACCGCACTAACCTGGCTGATTCGCACGTCCGAGAGGCAGCACAACCAAGGCAATCTCGGAAATGCAAGCGCGCGCGTCGCCTGTGTCGTAAAAGAGAGACAGAGAGAGAGAGAGAGAGAGAGAGAGAGAAAATACATATACATGTGCACCTTCTCACCACTGACGGGCATAAAAAAACATGGCCAGCAATCGAAAAGAGGAGAGAGAGAGCCGCTATATATATCGTCTGGGCATGCACATAAATATTTACGCGGGTCGAGACAAAAGTTCCCAGGAGCTTTATATATGTATATACAGGCCGTAGTCTAAGCTAATCCTCGGGAGCTGCGTGAATTATATCCCGGGATCTCTTATCTTCGCGGATTTTCGTTTAATGCGCTACCGGTGGGCGTGTGAGTATGAGTGTCGCGTGCGGTTGTGCTTCCAGCATTGCGCGCACGCTTTTCGAAAGTCTCGCGGGGCACGAGCCATATACGTGAGCGCGAGTACTTTTCATCCCCCAATCTCTCTTGGGACATTGACTGTCGCAGCTTTCATATAACGGGGCTGAGCGTTTCGAGACTTTAGAATTTCGAGTGTGTCGGGGAGTATTATGTATATGGATGCGTATGTATACGACTCTTGGTTGTTTTTTTTTTTTTTTTTGGCTGCTTTGAGAATATAGGGGCGAGTACAATTTCGGTAATGATATGCTTCTCCGAAAGGATTTGGACGACTAGTTGGGACCTCGATTTAATCGTAAACGATAAAATGAAGTTATATAGTTTTGAATCTGGGCTTTATATTATATGCGGCTGTTATGCAGGAAGGTTGGATTTAAAATTTAAATTTGGCAGATAAAGTTCTTTGGAGATTTAAATCTGTACAGGATGAACTTTGGTTAATGTTTGGTTAAAGACTAAACGTTGTTAGAAATAGTTGATGTAGTAATTATTAAAATACGCGTAAAGTAATTCTGCTCTTACTTATAGTAAAACAGACTGTTAAAGTTCATGAACCAATTAAATTTGACTCGCATACTTTAATATTCGCATATTATATTTATACTGATATTTTTATTCAATGTGATATTTAAATTAACAATGTTCATGTCAATTTCTACAAAGATTTATAGAATTACGCGAATTACGTGAATGCACATTTCTGTTTCAATTTGACATTTTCTACTTTCTCTTGAATTATCTAATGAAACTTTGTCCGCACGACCAGAAGCTCCCTGTCGTTTCTATTGAATCAAGAAAATGGAAAGTAACGCAATGAAAAGTATATTTGAATTTGATGTAACCACGAGTAGCTTATACGGTATTATTTAATTTGATGATGATCAATTTAAATATTTTCTAATGTCATCGAGATGTTATCGTGAATTTTATAACTTATTATTTATCCGGATAAATTTAGATTTGAGATTGCTTTTGCATTCTGAATAATTTTTTCTCATAGTTATCTGTGGCATCGATTGAATTTGAATTTTCTGATACACTTTAAAACCAATGTTAACCCTTTGCGGCATAGTGACATCCCCTGATGCCATCTATTTTCAAATAGTTTTTTGCGATTTCAAAGTAGATTTTATTCGATTTAACCGATGTTTTTCGTAATTTTAGATTATGGGCTGTTACAAAATCAAAATTCATGTGCAAATACTCTAAAATTTTTGTTAATTTTCTCATATTCATAAAGAAATTCTAAAAAACAGCCTTTTTTAAAAACAAATGTATGCCACAAAGGGTTAAATCATGATTTTATTTCTATTATCACACCGTACGTGGTCACCTTCATGATTCACTGCATATATATATAGTTTGAAAATTTAGAAATTCAGAAAGCGATGCCTACACGGAGGGTTTGCGTGTAAAGCATGCTGACTTTGTACTACTCGATGGATCAAAGGAAAGAGAGAGAGAGACGTAGGGGGTTGGGAAGAAGGGAGTAAAGTTTTTGGAGGAAAGCGGAAGATGAAAGTCGTACGGGAAAAGGAGAACGAGACGTACTTGGCATTCATGAGAGATTTTGAAGAGGAAACGGATTTTAAGAATGTTACGCTAGGGAAGAGAACTTTACTCAATAAATGAAATTACGAGAATGATCCAGCATTTTAAACATTAACCAAAATTCAACATTCTTCATTCTATTCTTATTCTATTATTATAGTCTTTATTGTATAAAATAAATAAGTTAGGAAATTTTAACATTTAGCTTCTCCGTAGATCAACTTATATTTAAATTTAATCAACTAGGAATAGGCATACTACTGTACTAACTACTTTTATGAATAGGCGAACGTAGATGTATATAGTTTAGTATTTTAAGGCACGCAATCAAGCTTAATCACAGGAAAACGTACAAGGACATACAAAACTAATGCAATTTAAAGTTTAGAGTTTGTCAAAATAAAATATCAAAAAATATGAACATCGGGTAATTAAGTAAATAAAAAATCAAAGTAGGTAAAATGAGTGAAAAGGTCAGTATGGCCTTATGCATTAAATAGAAAAAGTATTGGCTTGTTTATTTATTTACGAAAAAGGGTAAATATTGTACACATTTATCCGTTCAAATCAGTTTTATATAGGCTCCAATAGACATGATATATAATCTGTGACCATGATACGGCATCCCTCTTACACCATCCATTGGAATTATCCTCGATAAATTATCATTAGGATTTCGTTTAGTATAATTGTCATCTCATATCCGCCTGTAACTACTTCGACTGTTACGTAATCCTGTCGTCTCTTAACAGCACCGCATTTTCCTCCACCTATTTTCTGCATCTTGAAAAAGTAAAAGCTTGTAAGTTGTTGTCATTTACGAACCCGATTTGTTAACTACTTCCTCAAAACATATATATAAATAATCAACGGCTCGTATAACTATTCGCCAAACGTTGAGGCATGGAATAAACCACGAACAAAAAAAGAACAGCTATTTCGCAACATTTGATTCCCGCGCGTTGTGGAAGAACAAATCGGCACGAGGCAAAGGTAGAAGCGAAAAATTACTCGGCAAAAGAAGGAAATTTCGTGCCGTCGCGACGAGCTGTTGCGCGACTGATATCTTTTCAATAAACTTGCTGCTGCAGCTGCAGCTGCACAACAGGGTATATATAGGAAAGTCGGGAATCGACCGACGCGCTTGCGCCTCGATGCTCCATTCTGAGCCGCTCGGATACCTTTGCTCACCGGGAAGCAGTAATCCGTGGATAAGCGGCTTTTAAAACCGAAAACCGATACGTACATAAATCTGACTCTATCCCTCTTTCCACTCTCTCTCTCTCTCTCTCTCTCCCTCTCTATTCCACTCTGTCTCTTCTTCTTATCCCGTGTGTATATGCAGACGAACCTATATGTGTATTCCGCGATATAGACGCGACTGCCGTTTGCGCATATGTCCCACATAAGTCGTTATACGGCTACATTTGGTTGCGGGGGTGGGTTTCGATGCGAGTCGTGCGGACACAGCGGAATCGGCAGGAAAATGATTCTGCTGGTGAACTTATGTTTGCGTGTGTGTATATATACTTTGGGATTATGAGTGTGTGGGACGAGAGAAAAGAATTTCCCGGTTATATGAAAGGTTAAACTTATATTGGGTGGACGAGCTTATGAGATATGGTTGATTCGATTGGTGGTCTGGTTGCAGTGGAAGGGTTTTTGTATCTGTTTGAAGAGAAACGATATACCTTCTTTTTCTTGAATGTTTCTGATTTGAATCTTTATTGTTTTTGTACGACTTTAAGTATTTACGTGCGGTAACTAGAAAATATACATACTATAATTTGAAATGCACCATTAATCGCTTTAATTAACCATTAAAATAAGCTTTTTAAGCTTCAACATTTATGATAAATCGTTGAAATTATCGTTCCATCAAACATTAAACCATAGGATATGAAGACAGAATTTCTAAATAAAGAAAGTTGTAAAATATATATATTATGCTCCACGAAGATCGACCTAGCCTTCATATCCCATCAACATTTATAGTGAAAATGGATCATTTCAATTCCGTAAAAGCTACATAGTCATGAAAATTTCTAAAAAAGAAAAATACCATTTCTGTAGCGAAACATCAAAACTCTATAAAATTAGAATAATTGGATATCCATGCTTCTGTTTTCGGTCATTGTAATTTAAATGAATATTACACTCGGTGCAATCTCTACGATCCCCAATATTACATTATATTCCCACGAATAGTACAGTAACAGGATACCAACCGATGATTTCGAATTAAACTAAAAGAATCCTTTGCTCGATTCCACAAAATAACATTTGATCCTTTATTCGGGGTCTTAATATTGGCGAGCACACAATGGTAAAGTGAAAACCATCGATAACCGTCGCCGCAGAATTTCTAATTCAAAACGAAATCGCAATCACACGACCCATATATATATAATAAAATCCAGTCAGCGCGCGTGATACACTCGGTGCCGAAATCTATCGTAATTTCAATCTGAACAAATAAACCACCTATACCTATACTAGATATCCCTGCACATATACATATAGAGATATAGACATGAACAGCTGCAGAGATGCGGCGCATATACCTACATATGGCGATTCAACGATTGATCCCGACAAGTGCAGAGGGACCAAAAAAAAGCATCGAGGGAAAACGAGGTTAATCGTGTCGATGTTGTCTCTCTCTCTCTCTCTCTCTCTCTCTCTCTCTCTCTCTTTCTAGCTCCCTCTCCAGCACACACACACACACACACAGTCAGAGAGCCGTGGTATCGTATCGTCCACCAATCCCCGGTGACAGTTTATCCACGTGTATAGTGCGTCACTATGCGATGTCGGAATGCACGCCCGCCTCTTTCTCTGCTATATGTATGCATATATGCTCACGCCGAAATCGCTGGACCGCGGAAAAAACATTACACGCATGGCCGCGTACACAAAGAGTACCTACAATATACATACGTACATACATGCAGTCTCATGGCAACGCAGAGGATTGGGAAGAGCAGACGAATCGAGCTGAACAAAAAAAAACGCGGGGTGATCAGAGAAAGGTGAACGAATGCGCGGAAGTCAATATTGTATATCCTTGTTCGCGTATTTGAAATTATGCCCGCTTGAAAAAAGGTATTGGACGCGACAGATGTTCCGTTCTCGCTTTGTCATTCATTTTGTAATCTCACAAGCTCTTTCGCTGATTAATTTATTATTTGTTTGAGCTCTTTTCGATCCATAAAGTGAAAGAATATTTAATAAAGGGCTGGCTGTGTATTGAGTTGAACAATACAACGGTAGCCTCTAATGGTGGATCAATGATTGTGGACCGACAGCAGAATATTGATTGCATATCTACAAAATACATATATATATATATATGTGAGTAAGTTATAGTTGTGTGTCGAAAACTTAACAGGACCAAACTCTAAATGTAACTATATCAATATTTGTGGTCAAAGTAGAAGGCGAAATTTTATTCATTGAAATTTCAAACTGATAGGATCATATTTCAGAACCAGACAATTGTCTTTTATCGAAATTGATACATTCACGATATAGATAATCACGATATAACAAATTTTGAATTTTTAGGTACAGGACAAAAAAAAGAAATTGAGGAAAGGACCAAGACACTAAATCTCAAAAACAATAAATCTGATCAAAATGAAAACTATTATTTATATCTCGAGTCCATAGCTTTATTCGCGGCACTAGTATGAACGTGGAAAGACAACATTGTATCCATATGTCGTTCGATTCAATTTGCTATTGGCAAATGCAATAACGTCAGGTTCAAGAATTTTTGCAAGAGCTTTAAAGGGGATAGCTGCAGAGAAGCTATCCCCTGAAGAGAGAGAGAAAAATAATTCCTATTCAGTTTTAAACTAGCACGTTGTTATAACAATGCTTAATAATGCCTTTAATTTATTGTACATTTGATTTTGTATAATATCAATTTTGAAAGATGTTGATGATTTACCTTCAAAATGTGATGGAACTAATTTAAAATCAACAGAGAATCCCGGTACACTATTCTTTATTTGGAACGATCAAGTTCCAGAAAGTTTTTGCTTGCATTGCCATTTAGCGGTGTAAAAACATTGTTTAAGTTTGCTCAATGAACTTCAGCTACTGCGAGCTATACATTCTTTAGAAAGTAATTGTCTAATTTACTAAGTTAGCGTATAATATATACTTTAGAAACAAAACTGCTCCTATGAGATTCAAACGGATAGATATATCACGAAATAAAGCATATTCACATAGTGATTTCAAATGAACGAAAGTACATTAGAAAGGATTAATTCAAATTGCCGAATTCCACGTAATGATGCTTTCCTCCAGCTGCGCTATATACATAATACACACGAATTGAAATTACTCGTTCCGCATATTAGCTGAAACTATTTCGATAGAACATATATTACCAGCGGTTAATAACGACCAATAATGTATATGCATATATATATATATATATATATGTGTGTGTGTGTGTGTGTGTGTGTTTGTGTGTTAGAAATTAGGAGTAGTAACAACGAGATAAAGATAAATAGTTCCATATCTCACGCATCGGCTCGTTCTTCATCGTTCGATTGACCATGTAATGAGATTTGCGTCAGAAGCAGAGCGAACTATATACGAAATCAGGGCATTATCCGGCCGCATTCAATCTGCCTAAATGCCATTGCGGGATGAAATTGGCATTTTTTTTTGTACGTGTAATCCCCGTGAAAGCGAGCGCTCCGCCGGCCGCCGCACGATCAACGGAATACGTTTGCTATATACGCAAATGCATCTGACAGTATGCCAAATGGTGTGGATACTTGTAATTTATATAGTGGATTTTTCACGAAATTGGATAATCAAATTTATAATTGTTCCATGCCCGTTTGTGCAAAGCAAGTACAGTTTAAAAAAGCTGCCAGGATCAAAATTACACGCTCGTGTACAAAAAATATTTTAATATCTTATTCCTTGTCATAGTCCTATAGAACAAAGCTTTAAATTGTAAAATACAATTGCGATGTACCCTCCATTTGAAAAAAATGATAAGACATGTTTTTTTTTAATTCAAAAGTAAATTGACTTTAGTCGTATAATTTTCTGGGAATAGCGGGAAGAACAATTTGAACATTTAAATTAATTGATAAAATACCAATGCTAAAGTAATCTGCAGAATTAAATTGAATTTGAATAAGTGTTATAATATACAGTTACTCAATAGCCATTATAGTATCCGGTACAGTACTAAAGAAATATTTTGATACTATGGCAAACCGAATATTTAATCGCATTGCCTTAACAACGTTTTGGGCATGATCCATTGCAGTTTGAAAATGAAATGACTAATTTATTTAATTCAGTTCCTTTACAAAATATGTTTTGCTTTAAAACAATATGCTTGCATGAAAGGGGAATGAAATTGCGCTATTCTTCATCCAACAAAACATCTTGTAAAGTTTAATAAAAATTCACGACCTAAATCCTGGACTATTTTCTCTAGTGAATATGGAGAAACCATTTCAATGTGTCATAGGAAAATATCATGGATAAGCATGAACATGCCTTTTATTTCATTGCAAAAAAAAACTGTCTAAGAATTATTCACTTGGGAACCCCATATATTCACCCCTATTTCAAATAAAGCAGTATTCAACTCTAGCAATTCATTACGGGCACATTTATAATTAGAAATTCAATTAATTTTTATCAGTGTTGTAGCAATGAAAAAGAATCCCATTAAATATACCCCTTTGCGAATGAAATTCACCTCGAAGGGTTATATCAACAAAATTCACATATATCCTCCTCTGTAAAGAAAATGTCTCAACGGCCTTTCAACAAAAGTAGCGTGCGACCACACAATGCTCCTCGAGAGCGCGTGTGTAGGTAACATATCAGTATATAAGCTTTACAAGCAAAGGTTGAAAAGAAAGATAGAGAGAGAGAGAAGAAAAAGAAAATGGGGTCTGTGTGGGAGGAAAGAGGGTCGGGGGGCGGCAAAGTACAGAGGCGAGATTCGCTGATTGTGAACGATTTATTGCAGACACGTTCGCGAGCAAGGTGGCCGCTTGCCAGGACAAGTACGCGGATGCGAGCGTGGGCAACGTGACCGGAAGTAACGCGGTAAATGTCTTCCTGGGGATCGGCATAGCGTGGAGCATCGCCGCCATATACCACGCCTGCAACGGCAGAGAATTCCTGGTCTCGCCCGGCAAGTAAGTACCACCACGCTTCTCATTTATCCCAATAATTCATTTCTCTCTGGCGCTTCTACTCTAACGTACATCTCTCGTACCCATAAGTTTCTTTTGTCCTCGGCTTCGATGTTCCATTTTTTATGTGCAGCTAATTGATTTGCTGCTTTGGCCGAGGGGATAAATTATTATCGAGCTCGCCCTTGTATGCATAGTCTTCGATTAGAATTCAACGCACAAGTCATATTTAAACACAACTTTTGAGTGTTACTTTTTGATGGGATGGAACAATAAGTATGTTAATTTTGTGTACCTTTTTGCTAAATTATCAGATTGCACAAAAATCATATTTAATTCAATACAATAAACGTATACGTTTAAGCGATGCTTGTGTACAATCGTTTATGAAATTACGGATAAACACAAATTTTTTAACAGTGTAATTATTGATATGGTAATTCGTATACTCTCTATTTAGTGAAACACTGCCATTATGTTTTTTATTTGCATTGTTAGCTAGTAATCTACACTTTAGACAATAGCGTTTATATTTTTGGTGCCAATTCAATTTTTTCCTCCAAAGCGGCAAATTATACGGAAATTTAAACGAACTAACTTTTACATTTTATTAAAAAGTGCTTAATCGTCATTGCAATGAAAAACTTTTTAAGTAAGATAATTTAGAGAATTCCTTTTACTCGCGAACTTTGCGATGATTTAATTCCTATAGAACTTTAATAAAAGAAACTGGACCTTAATTAGTCTGGAAAAACGAAGTAACTTTTTTAATTTTACTATTTAAAATTCTCATGTAGATAATGTATCCTTATACACTAAAAAGCATTAAACACAACTTCCATGTTAATAACTCTAATTTAGATATTGTTTTAAAAGAAAATTATCGGTATTTTCCTAAAATTATAATAAAAAATTTGCATAATTAATATTGATTGTTCAACACTTATTTCGAATATAAATACAGTAATTGTTGTTAAAATAACAGTATGATTTGCACAAAGAAAGCTAAGTCTTCAACGTACTTGAAAAAGTAATCAATGCGTAATTGTCTATATGCGCATAAAGAATTTAGTTAGGTTAAAGTCATACAGACCCTCTTACACCCTTAAAATATAATTAAAAATAATCACTCGAAACTTCTACTTTCCAAGCTCAAAATCCAGCTACAAGAAAGATCCCCTAAATAAAAAAAAAAGAACTTCGCGTGCGCAAGTCTCGAGTTCTTTGAAGAAAGTCAGGTATATATAACAGGGTCCGAAGTCTCGATCCCTCCTCGAAATATACATATATTCACGTTTACAGTCTGGCAACGAAGTGGCGCTCCAATACACAATAGCTGGATTCGCATGCGGCTGCTGACGGGATTCGGCCGTACAATACGCAGAAAGTAAAGACGGCGTGTCCGCGCGATGTGAATCGTAACCGAATGGGAACCAACATCTATACATATATATATATATATATGGTCGTAAGTTTTCCGCAAAGCTACCGCCGACCTCAATATCCGATCTTGTTTACGGGAAACTGTTCTCGAGTGTGCTCGGCCGAAGATTCCGCGCGCGCGGGAAGCCAGACGCGAGACACCGCGGCCATACCACAGAGAAAGAGAGTGAAAGAAAGAGAGTGTGTGTACGGCTGCTATATTATATATACCGGCGAAAATGTACGCGCTCACTTCTTCTGCACTCGCGGTTTTAATAAAATTGAGTTTTTTTTTGCCGTTTGGTTCCGCGCTTATCTCGATTTATATATCGCCGCGGTAGTACTTTTAATTCTTAAATATCTCACGGGCCCTTTCGGGTGCATTAAGAACTATACATGGTTCCGGATGGAATGGCCGAGGTCATCGAAGTTTCGTAAATTTTTAACTTTTGGAAAATCCTCGAGTTGTAGCGTTGCAAATCAAAACTTAAAAGTTAGCTTGCAAATTAAATATTTAAAGGAAGTTAGGAATCGGATTATTTGCATTTACTTTATTGGATGTAATTATGTGAATGTGTATTTTTCGTTTTGGATATTACATAAAGCTGCATTCTATATATCTTAATAGATTTAAAAAGTAAGCGATGCGAAAAACTAGATAAGTATATCACCCGTTATTATAAAGAAATATATTTGAATGAAAGTGTTAAATTGAAGGTATATTTCATGACATATCTTGAAACAATGGTTAGTCTTGCAAAACTCGTCCCTTAACATGGAGCGATATAATTCACTGTAATAGAGCGAAATTTTCATTATTCTCGCTTGAAACATAGTCTCCATTGTAAGGCAAAAGACATTTAATTTGCACTTTTATATGTCTCGTTCATTTTTACATTTCCAGCTCTAAAACCTTCAATTATTATTATACTTTTTTTAATAATAAATTACTAGAGAGTACAGGTGCGATGAACTCTCATTTTATATTTTAAACTTTTTAAGCTTGCAATATGACTGAAGCTATAATGTTTAACAAGATAAAGTACGTGCTTTAACAAACTTTGTACGCACAATCAGATGTTTTATAAATGATAGGGCTATATTACCGTGCACCTCTCATTCTATTACATTCGTTGTATTCTTTTTGTGCGCGTGTAATCTCTCAACCGTATTAGAACTGCAGAGGCATTCTAGTCTACTGGAAGTAACTAGATTGTATACCAAACAAGCCAGCTCGTCTTTTGCAACACAACGGCATATATAGGGTAGTCGGTATAAGTTGATCCTCGCTGTAAGGCTTGATTAAATAAACTTCCTAGCATACCTACTTTATATATTTTTCTTTAAATACAATTTTTGCATACACACATTTTTTCATACCTCGGGATATTTTCTATTCGCGGACACACGCAAATATTCAAAGTTCCAGCAAAGTATATAATTCCGCTCTGATGCAGTATTTACGCTTATTTGTGGGTCGAAATTGTCGCTCGCGCGCCTATCCATCAAAACCGCAGGTCCTATGAAAGATGAACTGTTTTGCCAGAGCGCATCAGCTTGGATGCGCAGTCCCCATGAATAAATTCGTGGTACAATGGTTATACAACGGGGCGGAGAGACCAGGCTAATTATTGAACACTTAAGAGCATGTCTGGGAAGATGAAAACACGTAGTGCTATGTCTCTTCTTGCTTTTAGTATTACGGGTAAAACCGTTATATGGGGGTGCGGAAGCTTGAGTGAGTGCTTTTAGGTATTGAAAGGTATTTGTGAATGAGGGTGTAATAGCGGTTAGCTGGGGAAAGTATGGAAACTTGGGAAGCGTAATTGAATTATCGAGAGTATACACCCACTGTGCGAGGAAATTGTATCATATTGCACGAGCATTAATTATATACTTTATGCACAAGATTTTAAGTTCGAAATTTCCTGGAATTATACTATTTTTTTTAAATTTAAAGCATACTTTTTAATGTATTCGCTCACATTTACTCAAATTTGCATATATTTTGAAAAATAGTAGCTAGAAATTACATTCATTTAAACAAAATTATATCTGTATAATAATGGAAACTGTATTTAATCAGCCTATTAAAATAATTTTTTATATTTGCGAGACAGTGAATTTTTTTATTTTTCGTCTAATGGCTTCGAAACACAAGGATTAAAAGAGCTGAGAATCGGAAGTACATTTATTTCCATTCGTATCGGCAGCTCATCGCAATCACACATATCCATCCCAAGCTTATTTTTCGATCTTTCACAAATTCAATGAGAAAAAGTAGATATAGCCGAGGGATTTCCTCCTCAAATGTGAACTCGCGGAAATTGGGAATGAGGTGGAAATTTCGCATGGTATAAAACTAGGGAAGAGAACACCAACCCGTGAGTCGTTTAATTTCTTAATTTCCTGCCCTTTACTCGTAGACATGAGCGTGCACCGGCACAGACGAGCCGGAAATTACTCTAGTTTCACGAATACACGGCACAAGGTGTGTGTTTTCCATCTTCGATGGTGTTTGAAAAGACGAATGCGCGAGACTAATGGAAACGCTACCCTATATATGCACGATGCCGTCCGTCCTTGCAAGTCCTTAGTAATTAATTTACACGACTAATAGTTAAAAATTCAAATCGTGCGTAATATACCTGCGCTTACCTTTCTTCATTGCAAAAACTAAGCAGTAACGCCTGTAAGGATTAATACATTTTGTAATCTGAATATGTATAGGCAGGCGTTTGCAAACAATGCATTATATTCTGCGCGATTTAGACAAACTAATCAGAACATTGTTAATTATGAATAACAAGGCGAGTAAGAGGACAAAAAAAAGAAGGGGTGATCATAAAAAATACGCGCCTCCATTTGTTGTCTTTTTCCCATCGCATTTTTTATATTATAATCATTCGAATCCCTTTACATCCTTTGGAGCTTGTATTTATACGCAAATGCACTCGCGCGCTGTACTACGCGCGCTGACCGTATTCTTCGTTTATTCGTACATATAAATTATACTGAGCTTTCATATTATTTACGAGACTTGATATAATTCCTTTCTTGAAGCACATTTACATTTGCCACCGATATTCAAAAATCTTAATATAGGATATCCGAAATCTTGACAAAGCGCGTATATCAAATACGATTATGTTACGTCTTTATTCACCATACAATAGAACTATATCCTCAAGTTACCCAAGAAATTTCCACTGCGCGCATTCCTGATTTCACCGACGTACCACTTAACACGAGGGGCCATAGCCGATAAAACTTTTATCAAAAGCCATATAGCACCCCAGAGCCATGCTCCATCATACGTTATACCTGCGAGAAAAGCTCCGTGAAGTCCTTGAACAAGCGCGTCGAAACGCGCGGATCGCCTCGGGAAGAGCACTTTCCCCGCCGAAAAACGATCTCTCTATGTTCCTCAGGTGCAGACGCGTTATCCTTTATAAAGCCGCGAATATCGATTCCGACTTATCTTCTAGCGAGATGCGCGAGATTTCGCAGAGGGGCCGCATCAACGTCTTTCAATTTTCCCGACCGCAAAGCAGCGCCTGTACATATACACTCCCGATAGACCGCGAAAAAGCTAGAATTTTTACGAGCTTCTCTTGAGACGGGTGCGCATCGTATATAGACTCGGTTCGCGTGAATACGTGTGTTATAATAGGCGCGAAAGCTCTCGGCCGTGCATTGCGGTATACTCGAGAGTGCGTTGAGTGTTTCGATGTGGTATATAACGGTATACATATACTTTTTTGCTGGGAACCACGCGAAATTCGTAGTAGCCACGACGCGACGGGTTTATAACGAGATGCTCGAAAAGTACTTGAAACTTTGAGTTGTATGTGTATATAATAGCGATTGTTGGCTATACGTTGGCCTGAGATTGTAGCGTAAAAATTCTTTGATTTCACGGGATACGGATAAGGGGTTATGAATGACTTCGTATTCCTTTGCTTGTTTCGCAAGTGCTTGAAGCGGATTAAAGCGATTATACCAGGTTTAGGATAAAGAGATACTTACAGTGTATCTCAATTAAGTTAGTGAAGGAAATGGAAGAATAATGACTTTCAAAACACAAATCTTTTACAGCAAAGAGCTTTCCTTACCCATGTAAAAAAATCTTGTATGGACTAAGTATAAAATAAACATAATCTTTAACTAGTCTATATCAGGAAATGAGCATACTTAGCATGCTTAGCATACCTGAATGAACTGCTACAACAAGAAAACACTCTATTTGTCTATACGAGGGCAAAAATTAGAAATCAAGTATTTACTTCCGAAATTTATGAGCGACAAAAAAAAGAAATAATTATATTATTTCATGAAATAATTCCGAAAACTTTGGTATCATAAGATTTTTCATTATCAAAAATAATTCTGTTTATGTATTGTTGCGTCAAATAATTTCAAATCTTGCAGAAACCCAATTTATTCATCCTAAAATAAAATTGAACTTAGAAGAAATAATAATACCTATTCGACCAACATATTGTTTTTTAATTTTACCTTTTAGTCAGTTAGATGGAAAAATATTACTCGTCGATAATCGTGTGTGTCTGCAGCCAAATCTTTATGAAAGAAAATTATAAATCTATAAATATTGTTGTTCTGTAAATAAATAAATTGTAAATATAAAATTATTATTTTATAAATGTGTTTGCGTCGTATTTATAACTTACAGATTTTTCGGATTTATAAGTTTTTGTAATTTTATACTTCACTATAATGTATATTCAATTACTTGTATTAATATTTTTCACAGTTCTGAATAAAACTATACAGCTTATACTTATTTTATGCATGGACTAAGTATGTTTTATGTATGGACTAAGTATACTCATTTCCTGATATAGACTAGTTAAAGATTATGTTTATTTTATACTTAGTCCATACAAGATTTTTTTACATGGGTATATGCATATATATATAGGTGTTTCGAAGAACGCAAAACGCAATCACACTCAATATAGTTTTTATTTTTTAACATATAAACGGAATATGTATGAAGGTACAAAGACTAATGCAATGATTAAAAAGAATAATTGATAAAGAAAAAAAAATGAGAAACATAAGTCATCAGATACATGTGGCTATACGGATTGTTATACCTTTAATGAAATCTCGATGTTATAAAAGAAAATTGTGGCGCTGAAGCTGAATTTAAAGAGATTTATTACCAAATAAAGTTGTAGAAAGTAAATTTGGTGGATAAAATCTCGAGATGCATATCTGGTAAATGAGTAAATCACAAAATGCTCGAAACTAATTAATTTAAGCAGAACCCTGGTAGAAATATTGAGGAATTTTTAATGAATTTCTACCCCAGCTTTCTCGAGTATACATTGAATTTTCACTATTATTACTTAAGCAATGCATCTTTGATAATCTGTTTTTGCAAACGCAAATTTTAATTTTAAAACAGAGATAAATATAGCAAGAACCGAAATGGCTTCTTAACAAATCAAATGCTTTTCCTACAGCTGCCGGGAGAAATAACAAAATCTTTCTTAGCGAACCCGAAAATCAGGGTCATTATATTACGACGAGCGATATTGATACGATATTGAGAGAACGAATTCTCCATTGCGTAATATAGAAAACACTATACATACGAAGAATGTTTACCTTCGGTCCAATCCGAGAGAGCTCCCCTCGCTACTTATACGCGCCTCTCGAGAGACTCACACTCACCGCCCCATCCCCGTCACATTTGCTTTCGGGGCCAAAAAGCTCGAAGCCGCAGCGCTAGACTATATCTCGAGAATACGGGGAGCAATTCATAACGGGCTGTGTCAAAACTTTGCGTCGCCTACTACGACTCGCCGAATGAATCGTCCGTTCGCGAGTTTATATGTATATAACTATATATACACGGGCAAGCAGTTTATGCCCGCCGCGCTTCCTTCCCCCGTTCATCTATATATGTATAACTCGACTGTGTAAATTTCCCGTATCTTCCGCGAAAGTTTATGTTTGCGGTTTATTTGCTAGGATATATTTAATGAGAGGTAGGGCTGCTCTTGATGCAGCAGCAGACAGTTCAGTTATAATTTTGTCGATGTAGACTTACTTTCGGTCTGCGCGTCAACAATCATGATATGCGCATATAATCGTGCTGTAATTTATTTATAAACGACGCGAAGGAGTACCAAAAGTTGTCCTGTAAAGAAGATAGGTAAGCGCATACAGTTATTTATGTGAAAGATTAAAAACAAAAAAAATATTTAACCTGCCTGCCACGCGAGTACATTAAGAGATTAGATTGAAAATTGAATTTGTCCCCGTCATTTTCTTACATAATGCACTATATTTCACTCTAATATATTTGCGAGAATAATCATATAAGTTTGTATACCGTGAAAACTTTTCCCAGCAATCCTCCCTCCACTTAAAACTTTTGGAAAACTTTAATCAAAACTTGTTTATCCTAATTCTTTGCTCTCGATTATCTTGGTTCGCGTATAGGATAAAAACTCTTTTGTTTCTCATTGTCTTTTAAACACTGTGGCCCTCCGTTTTCCAACACTTGCGACGAACTTTTAGATGGCCAAACCAAGATTATCGACCCCACAACGTACACCGAGTAATAACTTAACAAACGTGAAAATAAAAACCAAAGCAAAAGATTTTTTTATCTGTACACACAGTCAAAACAAAAAAATATATAAACGCAATTGAGTTGTCAATCCTAAAAATCTCACCTTCGTATATATATGCGCACCGAGGAAGCTCGTGTCCCTTAATCCGAGTTCAGCATCCGCTCGGAAACTTGCGAGCTCTCGGATAGCCTCGCCCCGGCAAAGGCTCGCACGAATCCCGTGTGTCGCTTTATTTCAGCTCAAAGCTTCTTATATATATACCTCGTCGCCGCAAGCTCCGTTTCTATTCCTCCGCTGTGACAAAAAAAAAGCAAAGAGAGAGAGAGAGAGAGAGAGAGAGGAAGGCACGAGGACGCGCCGCAGCTGGAATATTATTATTCGCCGAGTTGTATACAGGGAATTTGGGCGAGTTATGGTTGCGGCGTGTGGCAGATGGCGTAGTCCTGAACGCGATGTTGAGCCCTTATCAATTTTGGTCGAGTTGCCATCGCTGAGGAATGCAAAGGATGATAGATGGAAGGAAAGGACATCGTGAGTTTCGGTGCAGAAATTTACGAGGCGAATTTTAGGATGCGCCGAAGCACAATCTATACATCGATGCGACTGACCCCCATAGGCAGTGAAAATGCAGCTTTACGACCTGCTATATACGTGTATTGCTCTATGAGTTTTGATCTTTACAAGATCTTTTTGATGTTTTGATTTTTTACAAGTGCCAAAGAGCAAAGGCACCGAAAGAAACACGATCCCTATATATTTTCACCAAGAAATATATGCAACGGAATTTTGTCCACTTGTTGAGAGAATCACACACACAAACATATTTTTAAAATACCATGTTTTGTGTATGTATGTAATATGTAATATACTACAAATTTCTTTTCACTATCACAAAACTTCCTTCAGTAAGAAGCAATGATATTAAGATTTGACAATCTATCACTTCTCTTTGAAAACTCATTACGGGGAATAAGCTAACACACATACAAAACTACAGTGCATGTTATATATGTATCAAGATTCCCATAAATTGATACATATCTCACGTTAAAGATACATACATTACCTTTAGGACAGTCATGCAGAATTTATGATGCGTTTCAAATTCATTTTATTATATTCTTCAAAACTACTTTGAAAGCATAAATATTCCTTGATCTCGTATCTTAGTATCTACTTAGGAGTTATAAATATGAACATCTTTAGCCTTCCTATACACAGGAATTGTACAGAAAACCGTATATTTTAGACGAGTCGACTCGTGTACATGTACGTGATAATTTATAAATCACGATTCTTAATTTTCAAGATTGATAGGGGGCGATACATTATAATCTATACATTAATATTCTAACATGGATTTTCAAAGTATTCATCTCTAATATATAATTATTATTCTTTCTAGAGAAATGCAATAAATATTAAAAGTTTCATTCTTACATTGAAAAAAAAATCTTTTTATTAATAATATTCAAGCAAAAAAAACTCGTACGTATTTTATATTCCGAAAGCATATCTTTTATCAATAATGTAGAAGTAATATATGCGTCGAATATTACTTATATTTATTAGTTAGTACTCCTAACTTATAAAAACTCAAAATAGATATTACCCGTATGTGACTAACCTCGGTAAATCGCACATACTAATTAGTCATAAAATCATTAAAAAAAAATAATAACAAAATTACAAAAAGTATGTACAATTTTAATGATAACCTACCCAAAATCACAATAAACTAAGTCCTCTACTCATTCTTTCTTACACCATAAGTCGAATACAAAAAAGACTGGGGGGTGGAGGGGGGGAGGGGATAAAAGCAATAGCTATGCAATAATTAACGAAAATAAACCCTAAACAGGTCATACCTATGTAACGATATATATACAATGTGTTCGCTTGTGTGTGTTATACAGCTTGGCCTTCTCGGTGACGCTGTTCTGCACGGAGGCCTGCATGGTGATCATCGTCCTGATGCTGAGGCGGTCAGCGTCTATCGGCGGCGAACTTGGCGGACCCTTCGTCCCCAAGGTCATCACTTCCATATTCCTCTTCTCGCTCTGGATCTTCTACCTGATAATGTCGACCCTCGAGGCCTACGGCGTAATCCAGGGCTTCTAAAGCGACACTTTCTCACACAAACACACACACACACACACACACACATTACACATTATACACATACATTACACACATACATACATAAAGAGACACGACACCACGCATATTGCATACATCTTGCAAGTGAAAGGATATATACATACATGTACTTACACGACAGAGGCATCGTGTGTGCGTGTGTAAATCGCATCGTTCAGGCCTATATACGTTAAATACCACGCAGCTCCTACAACTTACATGCATATACGAATAATGTACATGTACACACATGTATTTATATATATATATAT
>UELV01177897.1:3641-26694 GCA_900490015.1 Megastigmus stigmatizans | reverse complement strand
TTTTTTTTCGTATACTACACAATCTTCAAGTTTCTCTTTACACCGCTTACGTTATTATTCCCTCCTACCCCTCCTCCTCCTCGCATCCCCTTATAACGCATATAAACGACTTTTACCCTCTCTATTTTCTCACCCTCCTCCTCTTCCTCGTCTCTCTCTCTCTCTCTCTCTCACTCTCTCTCACTCTCGCTCGCGGGTCTCTTGGGTCGGGGAGGGGGGCGGGGGGAGAACTGAGCGCCGAGCGCCGCCACTGCCGCCGCCACCACCGTCGTCGTCGTCTCGCTCGCGCTCAGGCGAAAGACCAATCAATATGCGCACAGGCGAATCTCCGATATCTCGCGCCCTCTCTTCCTGCGACTCTGCTATACATTTTTTCCTCTCTCTCGCTCTCTTTTCCTCGTATGCTCTCTCGCTATACACACGTTGCCTCTCCCCCTCTCTCTCTCTCTCTCTATCTCTCTCTTTCTCTCTTTCTCTCTCCCGCTCGCGTTTATACACTTCTAGGCTTTTTTTTTCTCCCCTTTCTTATTTTTAGCCAGGACTCTTTTGACTGTTGTGCAAAATTTAAACGTTTGGTCCACGCTTAATATCTCGCTTTCCCTCTCTCTCTCCTGTTTTCTTTTTTTTATTTTTATCGCGCGCGTGCTGCCGTCGACTTTATATATATACGTAAGAGACCCACGTACCGAGCATCACGAGAGGCTTAAATTCACTATAGCCGAAATCACCGGAGCGTACCTTTGAAAATGTAAAATGGGCGAATTACTTTGAATCGCCGTCTAATCGCTTCAAATGCGTATTTTAAAAATTTAAGTGTTTAAAGGGATACATATTGGTACGCGAAAATTTGCGGTGTTAAATCCGTTTAAAAAAAAAAGATATACACGACGGCCTGCGATTTTTTAGTCTAATTGCAGGAGCCCATATATTGAATCATTAAAATTTATACCGTGTGTGCAAGGCTGTGGTTAAAAAAAACTGAATTTGACAATTAACGGCTTGATATACCGGCCCATGAACACGTCGTAAAAGTAATTTACTGTCATTGCGCGTGAAACAGGTACGGGTATAAAAAAATTCAAGCGCGCGTGCATAGTTTTATTTCGGGGCATAAAAATAATTTTCCAATTAGATCCGCATAAAGTTAACAATTGTGCGCTTTCATTGTACACGTTTTTATTGCGTAGAGTCGTGATTATTTAACGATGTAAATTGCTTTTCCGCGCTTGTATGGTTAAATTATAACGCTGAATTACAGGTATAAATTAATGTCGCACGATAAAACTGTTGATGCGGTAAATCTTTATTTAGTAATTAAAACCCGTTAATAAAGTCTATTTTCTGAACATGACGTATATCAATGTACAAATCTCTACAAGTGTTTTCAACAATTCTAATTTTGAGGTTTTAAAACACGAATGGTAAATTTCGAGATCGTTTACTGCAGGCATGTGTACGCATGGACGCAATTTTTGCTCACATAATATATTTATATTTGTTTCTTTAAGGACAGTTACGTAAGAATGCAGCTGCAGAAATGATTTTGTTTATGCCGTATAGGTACTCGCTATCCAAAATTTTAGCTTAGAATCTTATTTATTTATATAAAATTACATTTTGTATAAAATAAGATTAGTCCGTTGAAAATGTTGTACGCCTACTTAGTTTTTACATTAGCTGAAAACTCTTGGAATATATCTGAATACGAATCTCTGCTCCATTCATACCACTTTGAAACTCATTTGGACTGTTGCACTGCGCTAATTATCCGTGTACATATAAGTATGTAGAAAATGTTCTCAAAGCATCGTATAATTACGTACTCGACCTTGACGATTTTCAATTCGCTATGGAATCGACGAGAAATCCCCCCCCATATTATGCCCAGCTATAAAACCGTATTACTCTCATAACTACTTTCCAACTTTTCTACGGACCTCGGTCCAATTTGTAAATCGCCTAATATATTATATCAACATAATTTCACAGGTAAATTCTCACTGTACAAGTTTTTCCACTAACGACGGCATATGAACCGATACGCAGATGACGAGTTAACATCTCACGTGCACACAAGATAGCGGTAAAAAAGATAAGCTGGACTCGCGCAACATCCTCGTAAGGGTGTCTTGATGATGCGGAGAGGAGGCACAAATCTCGCCACGTATAGTTAACGGACAGTGCAGTAGTAACGGATGCGCTCGATACGACAAAAACAAGGTAAATATATATATACGCGAGAGCGAGAGAAAAAAAAGAGGCGCGAGAGAAACACACACTTGTGCAGAAAGGCGAGCGCGCGCGCGACGTCGAAAAATAGCTGCAGGTACAGGCTTATTATCTTAGCGGCAAATTGATTTTCACCGCGGCTCAACGTGCAGGGCAAGATCGGTTTATACAGATGACAATCCGCGCGAATAAACGAATCCTGCCAATGGCAGAGGGAAATTGTTATATATTTAATAATGGTATAAACCAAGTGCTAATGATATATATTGCTCACGTGAAATAGGGATATTTTTAACAATGAACTCTCCGGAAAATGCGGAATATTTCAATTGCGAATGAAGGAAAAACGATAAAGCCATTATATTCATGAGTATATCTCCCATTATACTTGGCTCGAATGGCTCTTGTTATACTGACACTTTAGCGCATTAAAATGTTCAGCATCGATAAATCTAGGAGTATATACGTGTGACCGGTATACACTAATTAATGTGGAGATATATCGAAACACCAGATTGTATTTTCTCTCGATCGGATAAGAGCTTATTATTTCACCATAGAAACTGGTAAATCGAAAAAAACTGAAGAAGTAATTTTTTATTTTCTTTTATGTTAGAAATAATAACTATCAAAGTGACTTCTCGATAATTATTTTCCTCATAAATGAATATAGTGTGTAGTGATAAATTATTGAAAACGCTTTATTGTTCATTATGAGTGAAGCATAATCACTTTTAAGAATTTATTTAGGCATCGCAGACGATACTAACAAGGAGAGGACCAGAAAGACGGCGGTCCTATAGATTTTTTCGATGCTATCGGGAATTACTTTTTGTACTAAATCATGATACCCGTGTCTCAGAGTTTTTTTTTTTTTTAATACGCCCTCGTTTTAAAAATATTCACTTATCTTTTAGCATGAAATATATACGTGCGTCTCATTATTTTCGCGGAAAAACTAATAATCAATATACATGTATATAATTAAAATATCAATGTCAAAATTGTACAGAGAGGGTAAAGGATATTGTAAGTGTGTGGAAATTTTAAGTTGATTATAAATCATTAAGGAATTTTCTGTAAATTCGTATTAACCGTAATTTAACTGTTTATGTCAGTGCATATACTCCTATTTCATGACTTAATGCAGTTATATCAACTCAATTATCGTCCTTATTGGATACAAAGTATCCAAATTATTTAAACATATAACGTATTCGTATGAGTAAGATCTGAATACGAGGATCAAGGCCTTTTAGTATAACATAATTTATTTCTCAACAAGACAATTAATCAAGTAACAAAGTATTTAAATAATTGCAAATAATTATGCACAAATCGCATCAAATATCGTTTCCCTTATAAAAAAAAAAAACAATTAACGACAAAAAACTGCTGTATAGACTGGAAACCGTAGCGAGTGCAGTCACAGAAAAAGCTCGCCAAGATCCGCGCGACTATATAGAATCGGGAAAGAAAAAAGAGGGAGCCCCTGGTCGCTCGCTCTACTCCTCGCTAGTGACGTCACAGATCCACACATACACCTACACCTCGATAGGTAGCACCAGCAGCAGCTCGTATACGCGCTTATCAATGAACGTACTCGACGCCTACGGGCCGCTTGAGCGTGCGCCCGCGCAAAACCCAGAGCGAGAGAGAGAGGAGAGGGTTGAAACCTCCAGGGAAAACAGGAATTATCCATCGTTCGACCGTCGCTCGCTCGCACTACCTACTCCCCCTCCACCACTGATGCGCTTCCCACTGCGCTGCTGCAGGCGTTTTAAGAGAGAACTACTACACGAGAGCGAGAGAAAGAGAAAGAGCGAGAGAGTCGGGTTTTAACGATTTTGGAAAACGAGCGAGAGATGGTACGTATCGTAACGTGGGATCAATTCATTTTACTAATGAGCGAGAATTGTAGCTTATGAGTCGTGATAGTGATTGGATCGCTATTAACGCTCGGTGCTTAATGATTGACGAGTGAATTGTTGTGGTGAGTGTAATGTTAGAAGGGGGGAGGTTTGAGGATCTCGTGTATACGCGGAGGTGTTCGATTGACGCATCACCAATCGGACGGATTCTTATTGTTTAGGACATCTTTCGACTACCTTTGCTTTGTTCGTTAAGTATATATAGCTGCTGTGAGATAAGCTTGATTATAATTTATAGAAAAATAATTTGCTTTATTGTAGAATTTAGAATCTTGTCTGATGGCTTGGATAATAAAGGAAAGACAATGTACTTCATTTTCCGCGAAAACTAGACTTTGATCATTGATAATTAATACAATCTCGGCTAACATCTAATTTTATGTAATTTATTATCTCTTCGTTACTTATGATTTTGAATTATTTACAAAGTATAAAAGTTTATATAACTTTGTATTTGTAATGCTGGAATTGATAAGTCTTTTGAAATCAGTTCTCATTTTTCATACAAATACGGCTAGAAAACAACAACAACGACAAATCGCGATGGAAAGAGGCAAAATTTTTCAGAAGCTTGATACACATCTCTTTTTTTTTTTCTTTTTTTTGCTCAATACATGCCTTTGAGAGTTTTCCACTTTTAATACATCCTATACTTTTCTACGTAATTTGCTGCCACTGCTCGGGATTTTTCAAAGAATACAAAAAGTTCCAGTCGCCTTATGTGCACATATTCTTTTGTTGTGACGACCATAATTGGGAAGCTTTGTCATTCTGAATGATTTATGTTTACCCAGCTATTAGACCAGCATTGTTTGAAAGTACAAGGCATTTATGTTACTAGGGCTTCGTTCATTCGTTTAAAATGTTTAAACAACTATTTTAATTGATTATTTGAATATTGATATATTTCTTTGTTACATCTTTTCATCTTTCCTGATTTTTTTTTATTATAAAAGGATGTTTTATGGTGTAGAATTGTACTTTGAATATAACAGTTTTCTACATTTATATTATCATATATTTTCACATTTTATTCTTGATTTTTGACAAAAATTTTTATTGGTATTACTCACTTGGGAGCATTATAATGTCGTGTCTAATACAATAGCCCTTTGATCTTGAATCAACATTGTATCGGATTACATCAGCTTTCTCACTCTTCAGAAACTTTTCTCCTTGCCTTTGCTCCATCTAATGTAGCACTTACATAATATCGAATATCATACCACTATAATAACAAAAGGGTTAGATGATTTATAAAAGAAAAAATGCCAATGTACAAATATTCAAAATATTATTATACATCGAATGTAATATTTTTAATCTGTTGTAAATGCTATATGCGATGATTAATTATGAGCTTTATTCATTCCTCATAGTACTGCTATCAAATATTAAATTTAATATCTATATGTATAAATAATTCCAGGATTTTATTCACTGCACATTCAATTTGAATTTCATCTATACAGGTCATTGTCACTTATCGCAACATACTTCTCATAAGTAAAAAACCGTTTAATGCAGTCATAATGCAATCGAACTGAAAACAATTAATAATTCCCCTTCAAACTCAACAGATTTTTACGGAACATTATCTACCGAACAAAAAAAACGAATACTACCAAAGATGTGCTCCCCTCTTGTTTCTCTCAATATGACAAAAGCAACACCGCAACTTCCAAAAGCAATTAATCACCATCAGCGCCAAATATATTACTTTACCCACTTTGTCAGAAGTGATGTAACTCTTATGAGGCGACAAGTCTCTCCCACACGGAGAAATTTTCTTTGCCAACAGTCAAGGGAAAATTGTCGCAACTTAAATAGTTCCAAGTATAAATTCTCTCGAGTCGAGTTAGCGAATGCAGCTTTGTGTCGGAGAAAGGGACACATATGCACGCGTAGTAACATAAATGACGTTGACTTCCAATAATTATTGTACATTGATAATACCATTGCTTAAGTGATTCTTCGAGGAATGTAGAGATATTTTTATCGGGTAGTAAATGTAACATAGGTATTTCAAGTATTTTTAGGATAAGTTAAATTTAAACACTTTTAAAGTGGCGCAAGTTATGTTAATTATTTTTGCTCGGAATAAGTCCGTATCGCCGGGTATCCCAGACCTTTGGAGAGCCCATTTGCCTAGGGCTACACGATCTGATAATGAAGTTCGCCGTGAATTTTCTCCTACTTCCAATTTCATTGCTATACACACAAATACTTTCGAATACGGAATTCTTTCCGAACTAGTTATTGCGGAAGCTAAATTCCTTTGATCATCTTCTTTTTAACATTAATCAATAAAATATGCAATGTACTTACCAACCTAAATTTAAAATTGAAATAATTGAATGAAATTATCTTTGAATTAAAATTGATATGTCAGAACGGCTCCAATCTCAGCGTCAATTGCACTTGTTCATAAGTTCCAGCGCTGCATCGAACACTGCATAGTCCAAGATGTGAAAGATCGCTTTCTCTTTTACGCGTTTTTATCTCTCTCTCTCTCTTTCTCCGGCCTCTAACACTTCCTAGTTGCAACAGATCAAGCATGTATATACACACTCGCGTAAGTTCATACCAACATATTTATACCTGTTATTACCCGCCTCTCGCGCAGTTTCTCAATTATGTAAGACGCTTGCGAGCGCGCGCGCGTGCGGTTTCGCGTAATGTACCAGCCGCGGATTCGACTAATATTGATGAAGGTAAATTCTGCGCTATACAAGTTTATAAATACTGCGACAACGACACGGCTTTTGTCGTGTCTAATTTGTTTGAGATTTTTCTTTGCATATTTACATTAAAAGTAAGCACAGTCGGTATAGAAAGAGTCGGTACTTTGTATTTAACGCACATAGGATTTGATGTATTGCGACAAAATTATTTCATAACCGTGTAACGATGCGTGTCTTGAGCTTAATAATTGTAACATATATGCGGTATTGATGCTGACAAGTTATCTGACGCAAATGAAAAGAACTGGCTATTATATTTCTGAAACTATAATGTAAATATCAAAATACCTATGTATACGAAGTCTTACTTTGCATAACAATTATCATCTTTTAAGTATTTTATTTCACACTATATTTAAAATATAAGGCAAAGTGAATTTTCAGACAATGTTTACCTGAAATGGGCAAGCCTCCCACTTAATGTGTGTTTCCTCGAAAATTACCCAAATTTCCGAACGCGGCGACGTACTTCATTAAACGCAATTAAAAGTTATACGTATACTATTGATTAAAGACTATGATGAGAAAATAATGTTTGAGATATCATCTCGTAGTTGATGAAATTAATGCCACGCCAAAACAAAGAACCAATGAAATCCTCAGAGGCAGACCTAATCATGAACACGTCAGCTGATCGTTATAGCAAAGAAGCGAAAAGAAATCCATCATATCCAACGAGTCTCTTTTATTATATGGTTTTGTAACTCTATAAATACAATCGGAGATGATTCAAATCAGAAACTCGAATTGAGTATACAGACTTACAACATCGAGGCGTATATATTGTCTTGATAAAGAAAATAATTATTAATGGATCCGATGCTAAATTTGAAAAAGAAAATTTTACTATATCAGTAATTTTTAATTGAGTTATATGTATTCATAATGCCATTTGGTTATCACAAAAATGTAGTAAATATTTTCATTGTTACGTTATTTAATGGCAATCGTAACGTAAAATTTAATGTTCTATAAAACATAAATATAGTAATAAAGGCGGTGCCATTTAATTATAAGCATAGTATTACAACCGGCTATTAAAAGCACATACTCAGGTATAAAAGTTAGTTTGCAAATAAACAAATCTAATTTTTATACATAAATATTACACAATCTAATCTATATTTCAAACGTAAAAAGAATGATATGAAAAATGCAGTTAAATTTGATAAATCACAAATAACTTCATAAGCACGAAATTGAGTCTAAAGCTGATTTTTAAACATTATAGCACCAAAACTGTTAACGATGTACGTGCATTTCCACGAAAAAAGTTTCTTCGAATACATAAATTCTAATCTTATTTTTGTCCATGTCGACAAGTATATACTTCGCCGCATAAGTGCAAACCTCTCTTTATCGCAAATCTCGCCAACGAAGCGAGAATCAATATTGAAACTCGAAGCGCTCAAATATACCAGTTGACATCATAGATCGTCCCTCTAAAAAACCTCACCGTCAATTACGTCAAATCTCGGGTTCGCAATTTTTAAAGAAAATACAAGAGTCGCAGCGACGTCTCCTTCGCGAGCATTTGAACGTCGCACAAAAATATGCCCGTATAAGACTGTAAAGAAGCAATGGGTAGCGGCTAAACGACCTCGGTGCACGTGTATAATCAACAGTAATCCAAGCCTCTCGGTGCTGATTTGCATTTTAAATCTAATGCCAAGACGAAGCGACGGCGAAAGACAAATAGGATGGCCAAGCGAAAAAAGACGAGCCGCGTGCACACACAAAAAAGAGAGTGAGAGTGAGTGAGAGAGAGAGAGGGAACACGTATAGTGGTCGACGCATTTTTAGCGGTCGTGTGGATAGGACGGGAGAGAGACGCTAAAAATCGGCTCACCTTGCGCGGACCTGTGTGCCTCTCGTGCGCCGCTCCGACGTCAGTCAACGCAGCAGTGTACGTCCGTACAGTCGAACTCGTGTGCGCATGCGAGACTCCGTTTTCACTCTCTCTCTCTCTCTCTCTCTCTCTCTCTCTCTCTCACTCTCGTAGCCTGTATATATTATAGACCCTTCCCCCACCCCCTTTATTTCCCCCCGGTCGCGAGTGCAATCTCGTAACGCCGACTTTAAGCCGCACCGGCTCGTGCAACCAAGTGCTACCGTTTGCTTCTTCTTCTTCTTCCACTTCGATATACTAGGACTCGGAATAAACGTGCGTGTCTTGTCGTTTCGGTTTGGCTGTTTTGATTTTATGTTCCGTTGATGGTTGCCAGTGCGGTTTGCTGTACGTTCGATTTCGGCGCTGTCAAGTTTTGCATATAGGTGTTCGTCAATTTTAGGTTAGTGGGTTTTTTTTTCTCTCTCTGTTTCTATAACTCTGGGTTTCATTTGGGGTGTCGTTGCTATAGTTTAAACATAAGACATTTCGTTTAAACGAGCGATAATTTCACGTGTAATCAATTTATTCGAACAGTTGATTTTGAATTTTGTTTTGTGTCATACGCGAAATATTGATTGGTAAAGCTATTCTTGTCCCTGTGTTTATTTTGTAAAATAATGTTTTCAATTAAATTTTATTCTTATAATAATCGTACTGATATTAATACTTTGATTTTGTTACAATTATCTTACCAATGATAAATGATAATGACTATTTTATCGTTCTTTCCCAATATCTATCGGCAATTCGAACTGCCGCTCTTTTCGAGACAAAGTATATATACATACAATGGATATAGACAAAATCTATAAAAGAGAAAAATATAGCATCAGAATATGTTACAGATTATTATCTTTACATGTTAATTTCAATTCTTATTCTTAGTTTTGCTTTTTTAATCTCTTTATTCTAATTTACCCGATTAAAATCAACAACTACGAAAGTGATAAGTACAGATACAGAATCGCAAAAATTATAAATCAATGATTGAATTTTTAATTCTCTACATACACAAAACTATATTTAAGTAGATCTAAACCTTATGATTTATAAATAGTCAAGGTAATACAAAATCTCTAAAAAATTTTAAAAAACAGTTCTACCCAATGCAATACATATAAACGCTTTCGTCATCTTTCCTCCAAATTATACACTCAAATTAATAATTAATCATAATCAAGCTTTTGTTTTATTTATATTTTTAATGACCAGGAAAACAATTAAATCGTGAAAGAAACAATTATAAAAATGATATCAATTATTACAGAGAAAAAGATTGCAAAAATTTGTAAATAATTGATGAAATCTATTGTAAACAATTTACTTAAAGTAAATTTAAAACTTAACTTAAAGTAATTGCAGTTAATTATTGTCCATTATGATCAATCAACTGGTATTTTTATTGAAACAAAGTGGAGACTTGATAATATACTATGTATACCTCGATTTTGTAATAAGAACTTTGAACACTTTGAGATGAACAGCATAAAAAACAACTAGTAGTCTTGTTCTGAAAAAACGTTCTAATTACATACATAAAAAAAAAACAAAGATTTTTTCACCAATTCCTTCTCTTTTAAAGAAAAGCCCATAATAAACCCTCGAAGAAAATGTATTGAATACTTACATGTGCAGCATACGAAAATATTGGATAAAAAGAAACGAAATTAGGATTTACAATCCATAGAATGCAGTAAGATATTCAACCGCCAGATTTATCCAGAAAATATCTATCTTTGCCATATGAAATTTAAGTTGTTAAAAAAGATTCTCATTGTCAACTTATTCGTTAATTTTACGCAACGTATATATATATACTCGCTCTTATACTTTCAAAACACGGGTTTCTTTTATTACTCTCAGTACTAAAATCTTTCTCGATAATTACGAAACTTGTTATAGAGCATTGGTGACCTATTTTGCATAACAGCAGTTATACGCGTATTATGTAATTTCTCAAATTTCTCTTAGTTTACGTAGACAAATGGATTAATGAGGAATTGGCTACATCTCATAAATGTATATTTCGTTTCATAAATATATAATTCTGGAGTTAACTAACTAAAAAAGTTACAATACGAATACGCAATGAATCATTAAACTCCTGAATTCAAGTGCCAGCAAATTTATCGAATCTTATGAAAAGTTTATTTTTAATATTATTATGAATATAAGTATATGAAATTGGGTAGATTACGAGACATTCACCTTGTCCTTTCAAGAAAGTCGTTTGTATATTTTGCTTCAAGTTTACGACTTTTTAATATATACAGATCATTGGTTATACACACGTAATGCGCATGCATATGTGCAACTTAAATACTATAAATAATCATCGAACAAAAGGAAATCTCAATTTCTGCGCACAAAGAAGAATAAAGCGCAATTAACACGATAAACTATCACCTTCTTCAACGCACTCCCCCCTCTTATTTTTCCAGCATCGATAACCAAGGAAAAAGTTTGCACACCAGGACACGGCATTTGACCAAAACAATGCACACCGACTGACTATCTCGCGTATCAAAGCCTTGAACCCTCTATAGAAAGTAAATAGTAAGAAAATGAAGCTTGGCCACGAGATCAGGGAATCGAAGGAGCGATGGCCGGAACTGACGGACGATCTGCTGGATGAGCTGCAGACATGGGCGACTAACGGATCGCTGCCAAAAGTGCCGGAGGAACAGCTCGCCATATTCGCCCACAGCTGCTACTACGACAGGGCGGCGACCCTGCGCTGCATGCAGGTCTACTATAGGATGCGCGCGACCGTGCCCGAGTTCTTTGCCAATCGGGATCCCATCCTTGACAGCATGAAATTTACCCTCGACGCTGTGTGAGTATGACTTTTTTTATTTTCGAGTCTCTTTGTTCCTTGACTGCGCTCCGCGCGTTACGAGAGAAATGTAAAAAGGGACCTAATTATTTCTGTATAGAATGAAGATTGCGAATGTCGTAATAAGTTGAGTTTGTTGTTTAAAATTGCGATTCGAGAAGTGGCCGAGAGAAACTAAGTTCAGGAGAAATTTGAGGGTTGGAAATATCGCTTTTCTAGTATAGATAGTAAATAATCTATTATTAGAATTAAAGTATAGTAGCTATAGTTGAGGTTTTACTGTGTAATTTCTTTCCGCGTGCAACACTACAAACATACATATTACAAGAGAATAATTTTACGTCTCAGTTACTGACAACAATCAATAACACATCTATACACACGCTTAGATATCGACCGACAGTATGCTGGCTCAAACAAAATACAGTGATTCACATAATAAAAGCATTTTCCATCGTTTAAGAACAAATTTAGAAATGTTTGATCAAAACTCGCTGCAGGGTAAAATTAATTATACGCATAAGCAGATGCATGATATACCGAATGCATATTCAGAATAATAAAACTTTATCGATGAATTTACGATTTCTAACTTTTACCATACTCAAAGTTCTGCATTTGTTTTTAAACTTTCACATGTCACTTCAAACAGATGATCCGAATTATATCGATAATATAACGTTTCAATCATTCATTCTTCAAAAAAACTAAAATATTTAATTTAAAAAATTTATCAACACTACTAAATCTTATTAACGTATCTGCCAAATATTTAACTTTTCTCTTTAAAACAATAAATATTTGCGCAATAGAAGCACAACGCATTACCTCATCGCAGTCAAATTAAGTCAGACACTTAATATGTAAATATACACAGTTATTCTCGCGCAAACCTATAGCTGCACATCTTCTTTATCCGATAAAACTATAAAGCGCATCGCAGGTAAAAAAAAGGCTAAGCGTCTCTCGCAAAGTCCTTAATCCCGACTTCAATCCTTTGCTCAATGTCCATTTAAAAGCGCGCCATCCGTTACGTACACACACACATGCACACGCATACACACAGTAAGAATAAAATCGAATGCAAGTGACGCGGATCGTCGAGAATTGCTTTCAAAGAATTCGTTAATTCAATAAAAAAAAAGGAACAAACAGGAAGGAAAGGAATCGCAGAGAGAGAGAGAGAGTGAACGCGACACTGGCGATTGACGCTGCTGTTGTGCCGTGGCAGCTAAACTACTAGGCGTTGCGCAATTTGTAAACCTGCCAATAACACTTTCTACTTAATACGCGGCGCGGACGCGGAACTACTATACGGGGGTTGGGTAAAAAAAGGGAGAAAGAGAGAGGGAGACCTCCGTTATCCTCACCCCCCATCGCAACCAATTTCCTCGAGACGACGAATCCGACGTCGCTGAGATTGTCGACGACTTTGCGATTGCGATTTGCAAATACTGATGTGCCTTTTTTTCTGTTTTTCTTTCATTGAATTGATGGAGGTAAGTTGGACTTCGGCGCGAGACTTCCTTCACTCGCGTGAAACGTTTTCATTTGACAAGTCAGTCCGTTGAAATTGAATTGGAATAATTATTTTTGTCCTTGCAAACTACGGGGTTTTTTTTTTTTAACTAAATTTTCGATATTTGCTCAGTAATCTTGTTCGTAGACCAAATTTATATTTACGAATTTTCAAATAAGTCGTAAAATAAAATGGATTTAGAAAGAAAAAAATAAATAAATGAATGAAATAAAGCAGAATTTTTCGATCGTGCGATGCAGCGTTAATAGTTATACCTTGGCCGGCGGATTATTTCAAGATTTAGTTTTCCCCGCCAACATAGCCTTTTTACTACTCATGATTGAAATTGACGCTATTATAGGTTAACACGCATATGAAACGAAGTGCGAAATTTCAACTCGATTGAACGAGCGCGATTTGCTAATATCGGGGTCACCTGTATAAAGTACTTGAAATATTCATAAATCCGCGGGAGTTCTTTTGCAATCGTGCGATTTCATAAGATTAATTTCTTTGCTTATTACATTATAAGTATTTTTATTTGTGAAAACTATTTTTTTCCTACAAATTGCAAAATTTTATACGTAGTGAATAAAAATTAAGAAATCATTTTTCATACAACTCAAATGCTAGTTATAAAAATATTATTTTTCTTTACTAACGGCTTATTTTCAGATTACGTAGTACCAAAAAGTCAATTTTTAACTTATTAAAATACTATATTAAAATTGTTATTTAACATACTTAATAATACTTTAACCTTTCTCGGGACCTTTCCAGTATATTCGAATCTATTCTTCATTTCTCCACCAACGTTAAAAAACAAAAATATGCATTTAGAATTCATCTTCAAAAAGAAAAAATGTACAAGAGAAAGCTTTTAAAACTCATACTCCTGCATGCCTGATAAACAAAGCAAAACTCTTCCATCAAAGCTCACGATCCAATCTCCAACCATACGTTTTAATTCACTCGCTTTCCCAAAACATATTTTCCAATTCAGTCCAAAATTCGTCAACCCAAAACGAGTCCCTGATACAGCACACAAATCCCAATCGTTCTCAAAGCCACGGAACTCAACCAGACACCTTAACGAGCATTTAACAAGCATAATATATAGAACGAATGTTTCATACGTCTCTCTCGGGCAAACACATTTCCCTTCGCTTTTCCCCAAGAAAGTCACGTAAACACTTATATACAACGTCGGACGCCCCTCCGGTAAAAGCAAACCCTTCACCCAGTGCAAAGAACTCGCGCCGAAAGGCAATAAAGCCCAATACTCTCTCCGTACTACCAGCAACACACATCCTCGATAAAAAGCAATAGAAAAAAAGCCGAATGAAAATCTAAAGGAAAGAAACGAAACAGGTACTACATAGAGTTGCCGAGGCCGGACAAACAAGGCAATCGCATAATCTTCCACGGTTTGTCGGACACTAACCCCAGCCACTACATGTTCGCCGATGCGGTGAAGCTGCTGTTCATGACGATGGACGCAAGTCTGTACGAGGCTGGATGCGCACCGGGTCACATATTCCTATTCGACATGCGGGGCGTGAAGATAGGACACCTAACGAGACTCTCGGTCTCCGGTATCAGACGATTCTTCGAGTATCTGCAGGAGGCTATGCCCGTCAGACTGAAAGCTATACACGTGCTCAATTGCGTCTGGTTCATCGACAAGGTCCTCGCGCTCATCAAGCCGTTCATGAAGAAGGAGCTCCTCGATATTGTAAGTCGAGATTTGTTACCTCGTCATATTCTTTTCGGTACGGCTTATACCATTGTTATATACTGCTGGCTTATGAGTATGAGACAAGTTTCATTTTTTGTTCAATATTTAAAATGTCAAAGACTCTCCCTTGACCATATAGTCATAGACGCTTAGAATACCTTAAAGGTTTCATTGTAATGTGGCGCAGAAACAATTTTGTTATCGACCAAAACTCGGATTCAGATTTCAAAATGGTCTTCGTGGAAAATGTGAAAAATATCTTTTAGTATTGAAAAATGATTTGATTCTACTCTATTGCAAAGTACGAATCTGAAATAATCATTTATATATATAATTGTTTTTTTTATAATTGTATATAGAGTAACAGAACACAGGAGCGCGGATTACGAATGAACGAGGCACGTGATTATTTTCTAAAATATCAATATGCGTGGTCGAACACGCGCGGGGGTCATAACACGAAGAATATCGCCGTAAACGGGCTACTCCGCGTTATATACATACCGTAGAATTAGAATTATTGCGTTTGTCACGCGAGCCTCGATATAGCCGTTACACTTATGGGACACGGATTTACTGTATGTTGCGCTCACACCAAGAGCTAAAAAGACATATGCGTCAATGCGTGATTTTTGCCTTGTATAATTATGAGTATATTCGTATATCGATGTAAAGTAAATGATTTGCTTTTCTACCGTTTACGGAAAACTTGCTACATTTGCCAGTACAGTATAATGATTAAATTGAAAGGGAATTAGACTTGACAGTTTGCAAATGCAGGTGATCGGGTAAGAAAGCGAGAATCGCAAAAACCAGTAGCGTCCAGATTTATTCGTTTTTCTCGTGCACCTATGCCTGTTGGTCATTTTATCGATTATTTCTTAAAAGAGAGTTTTATTTATATCAATGCTTTGCTTTGTTTCATTGCGTATTGTGATTAGTGATTATCTGCAATGAAATTATAACCTGTTCCTATCTTCGAGATTTCTATCAGATTTAGACATAAAGTCCTTCGGAAAATAAACAATCGCTTCTATTAGCCTTGATTAAATGTGGAGAGTTTTGGGCTTTTTAAATACTTTTTAAATATTACTATTTGGCAAATAGTATCGTAAATGCGTTATTTGTAACTGTATCACTTAAGAATAATTATTGTATTTATGTAAAATTATAAGAAAGTTGGAACTATATCAGTTTTTGACAAAGCTCCAACAAACACAGCGCATATGCACTTCCATGACTGTAACATACAAACTGCCATTCTTCTACAGCTACACTTGCATACCGGGGATGTCTCCGAAGTTTATCAGCACATTCCACCTGAGTGTCTTCCAAAAGATTTTGGCGGTGAGCTCGACGACGTCGAAACTCTTCACGGTAGAGAACATTTTCAGTATATGGTTTCTATTTCATTCTCTAGGAATGCATGCGTTTCGAAAAGAGCGCATTTCCGAAATGAATATTTCTAGACTAGTGTATCCAAGTTTATGTAAAAATAAAAGCATCGTGACGTGATTAAAAAATTATTTCAATTGTAATTTCACTTTATACTGGATAAGTGCTTAAAGATAAATGTATCGATTTCACATCTTCCAAGCTAATTCGTTGATTTTCATTTGAAATACCAGAGAATTTAACGCGTTAAACAAAAGACTAACTTTTGCATTTACATTATTAATTTTTTAACGTCACAACTACTGTATTTCGTTTTATCGGAAAAAAGTAATTATCCACATAAACGCGCTCAATGCCATATCCAAAAAATATCCATATATCGCTTGATAACATCTATATCATATCGCGAGAGAAATACATCGTCACAATATCGATCTTCAAAAACCTTTACAGCGGAGCAGACGAAAAAGTTAATCGAGCTGCGGGACTATTACCTGGAGGAGGAGCGGCTCTATCGAGGATATCAGAGCGGCTCGAGGAAGTCGTCGGTCGCTGTTAACGGGGAGATCGGCGAGGGAAAGGACAAGAAGGCGAGTGTCAACGAGGGCAGCTGATTTATATCTTCCTTCGTGTATTCTTCGCTTATGCGTGCCCTCGCGCGCATATATAATTAATTATTAGCCATAGACCTTTAAAGAAGGGTAATACGGACACGTATAGCAAAAAAAAAGAGAGACTCGATTTTATTTCCTTACGATGAAGATGGTCGATGGAACAATTATATTTTATGGATTCGCGATGAGATAATAAATGCCCGGTGCGTTGAGTAGTGCATTTAAGATGTCGCTTTTTGGAAACTCTTCTTTAAATTGTCACGGCGTTTATATACAACTTATTATGTAATTAAAAAGTATTAATAGGTGTGTATATATATGGTTATGTCAAAATTTTATGCGAATTCCTTGTATGTACATCGATTTATTAGAATACCAAACGGTAAAAGTGTCATATCAAATTCAATTAAGAATATTTTAGTCGTGGGTAAGATGCATGAACAATGCGTGATATATAAGTGTAAAATAAAATGGTACTTTAGTAAAGAGGGGTTGCCACTTTTCACTATTATAAGGGTATACTTTTTACAATGATAGTAAACGTATTTGTATAAATGTGTAATTATATCAGTTCGAAATTTTATTCGTTTATTTTTGTTTTTTACCGCTACGATAACGTGTTTCGCTGCATTTGTCCGTAATCGTTGAAAGTGCTTTACGTTTGTTCAGTAAATTTTCATGTGTTGTACGAAATATCGATTCTGCTCGCTATCTCGGAAACAAGGGACGATATAGAAAATCAGATAAAACTATTGGTCAAACAGGTACTGCAGTGAACGGTGTTATTTTTAAAATTCTCTTTCTCACATCGCCTTCAATGCAATGAACAAATTGTCGCATTTTCAACAATCTTTTAACGCTCAAATAATATTGCTACCGCGTCTTTTTCATTATCGAATCATGCGATTGTGTTTAGAGTAAATTCAAGACTTTGATTTTTATATTATTGTCACAAACTGTTATATACTTTCATACGAATGTTTTATTTAATGGGATAACGTATAAGGGAAGACAGTATGGGAAAAGCACTTGCTGATGATGGTTTTTTGTCTAGTGGTTCGACTTAGTGTGTAACGCAATAAATTGTTTATAATTTTTAAAAATGTTACATCACTAGACCAATGTGAATCCATTTATTTAGTGATTGAATAATATATATAATGTATTTTAATCATACATGCAATTGAATTTGAATAACATAATATAAGTTATTCCGACTAATACGTATATGTCTAGCATACGAAATGTAAATATGTTTTGATAAATAATTTAAAATCTTCATTCTTGACAGAAAAGCTGCGTTGTTATGATATATGAATTTATTAGTACTTATGCATTCAAATTCAAGCACTAAATATATTTTAAAATTCAAATGTTAAATAAAATATTAGACGATTGCAACAGAAATTATTGATCAGCCTTATAAACAATGGTAATACGTGTATCGATATAAGTTTTTTCTTTAGGCTCATCAACATACTGGGAAAAACTATAATTGTATACTATAAAATGTAATATAAAAAGCTGTATGATTATAATTTTGTTTAAATAAAAAGACGTTTAATTTATGAAATAATATTGCGATACATCTGAACCACGCTGTACCACGTACAAGTATAAGAAATTATGAATAAAATACGAAGAAAGTCGGACAGCATTTCCGTTGTCCCGTGTACCCTTTACTTTTTCGACAAAGAGTTCTCGTGTGCGCGTAAAGCATTACGCAACGAAATAATAGCCAATATGAGTTTCATAAAGCCTGTCTTTAAAGCGCGCAAGGTTCGAAGCGTGTATCATATATGACGCGCGCGCGGCGGCCGTCCATCGTTTATGTAACTCTTAAAATCGAATAGACCTCCGCGGTAAAGGCGCTAATACAATAAGTACGAGTATAAATAAGTAAGCAAGCGTGTCTCTCACGCCTATCGCGCGCACCTCTCTTGCTCTATGAATACTCACAAGTTTCGTTCACAAAAATCGTACGAAAATTCTATTACTTCCATTCTTAAGGAAGCTTTATGTGGAAAAAGAAAATTTTGAGATATGTGTGCGTCTATCGCGAAATCGGCAGCATAGTACGCGCGGGAAAATCCTCGCTGCAACCGCGAACGCAGCGCGTAGTCTTTTGGTTTAGAAAAGGACCGAAAATGGTCTTAAACGTAATCAATAATAAAAATGTTGTTGTTTTTTTTCATTTTGGACCATCTTTTGCAATAAAAAATAATTTTGATAGATTATCAAAGAGAAAGCTTCGTGTTTTCATGAATTGGGTGCATATTGAAAAATGTAAATAAACGAATACAGCTCGAAGGGTCATCATTGAATACTTTAATATTTATTTTCAGTAATAAATGTAATGTGTCACTTTAATCGGAAGAAAAACAAAGCATAAAGAGATTTTCATGTAATATATAAACATAATTTAGAACGAACCCTATACTGACGCGCCAATAAGCGCGCGCGTTTCAATTGTAATTAGGGAGAATGTAAATCAACATCCGCTCTGCTCTCGCGCCTCGCGTGTATACAGTCTCTCTCTGTATATATACATTCTTTCTCGCTTTGTGATATCATAGTTATGCTTGTGTCTAAAGTTTAGTCTAATACGCTTAAAAAAATAAAAATTGTTATATCACATATGAGTTACAAATACAGTAAAAATTCAGTCTTTAAAATCTATCATGTCATTCCTTTAAAAATTAAATCTATATACAAAATAGTCTACAAACAATTTACAGCAAGGTTGCGCGAGCATTCACACCTCATCACTTGCACAACGACTGCCCATTATTTCTTTAAATTACATACATACTCGAATCATAATATAAAGGCTAGTAAATTAGGACAGGACGATGTACAAGATTAGGACAGGCTCACATGTCGCTTAACCTATATTTAACAATCTAATCTAGGTTGAGAAGGAATCTCCTCAAAGCAGTCTTGAACCTGCTGAGTGATGGTAGATGACGAATTTCAGAAGGAAGAGAGTTCCATAAATGCGTACCCTGTACTTGGAAGGTGTTGTTTCCCACAGTTGTACGCATTCGGGGAATTGCGAGATCTTTTATTTCTCCCGTAGCGGTTGCTCTAGGCACATACCTAGAAAAGAGACATTCTAGGTAGTCTGGTGAACGCATACGCAAGAAAGAGAGAGAGAGAGAGAAAGAGGGATTGTATAAGTAAATATGCAATAAAAAGTAGACAAATCAGAAGTGTGCGTTCTTCAGGAAAAATTAGCAATGCCAAAAAAAAAACAATTTTTTGCTTATAACTTAGAAGATTATTATCGAAAAGAAAATCAAAAGGTTCATTTTTTGCTGCCAAAAAGATCTACAATGATTGACTTGTAAAATTTAAATCGGTTTATAAACTTTTGCGCAGAACGCAAGAAACCGTCTAAAATCGACCTTTTTAATTTTTCAATAACAGTATGAAAATTTGAATAGTCGACTTGAAATACACCTCAAGTATGTCTAAAATAGGTGTAAAAATGTGTGCCAAAACTCAGTTCTATAACTTCATTAGTTTTCTAAAAATTGCATTTGTTTATTAATAATATTGACCTAAATACTTTTCTAATAAATAAGGATTTGGGAGGACCTACCGCGTCAGAATATTGCACACACCTTCTTAAAGCTTCGAATTTTCACGTACGCTTTGGGGCTAATTATTTTTTTGCGTATAAGTTGTAAAATTGTGCATTTGAAAAGGTAGGTAATTTTGCAACGGCTTTAAAGCTAATTATCTCGAAAAATTATGATCCTATCGAAATGAGCCTTAGAATTTCGGAATGTGCGAATTTGTTACAAATTTTAAAATAACATTCTTTACTCCACAATGATCAGTTCACGAAATAATTTTTATTATTTTTTTTTTTTTTTTTTTTTGAAAATTCATATCTTGAAGGCTAACTAACATTAAGGAACGAACTTTGATCGACAATATTCAAAAAAGGTAAAAAAGGTCTAGGATAGTCATGAATTTTTGTATGCCTTTAAAATTCTTAATTATAGCACACCGGGTTATTTGATTAAAAGCTTGGTTTAAATAATTATATGTACATAAAAGATCGTGTTTAGACAAAAATCTCGACGCTCGACTTTCTCTTTTTCGCACTCATAGACTTACATATATAGTTATATTTTTTGTTTCATTTCCGATAGGGATTCTATAAAAATTGCACGTGCTTTCTAAATTAGAATAAACGTTTATCAATATAAAAACCCAGAACCCAAACAAAGATCCCCCCCCAACATGGACAGGCTACCTGTCCCGGTTTCCTACAGTCAATCAGATCTTTGAACTACGAACCTAAGCGATCCTATCTCCTCTACCCTACTACTCCCTCGCTGTACTCCTACAGATATTACAGGAGTTTTGTTAAGGGTTGACTTGGATGAAAAAAAGTGAACTCAATATTTATAATAAAAAATAGACTATGATTAAGTTTATTTCAAAAAGAATATTAAAACACTAAAGACACCAGCTAGTACAGACACGTGAGCTAAGGCTCGGCTAGATGCTTTTCAATTATACACTAGAGCAGAGACATCAGTCCCCACACCTCTTCAGCTACTACTCGGACTGATGCTTACTCAACACTGTCCTCAGTTCTCGCAGTTTTGGGCGGCCGAGACGTCCAGCGCCTTGTCTGCCCACCCCCACGTCCCCGGTTTCCATCATTTCTCCCTTTGCATAGACAGACAGCTACATATCATAAAAGACCCGTGCGGGAAAAGGCCCGATCTTTTACCGTCGGGAATACCCGGCTGGGTTTTCCTAAATCCACTTAATTACCTACGTTCTTTGTATTACTTTCCTATAATCCTCAATGACCCTGTCTGTCTCACGTACATTTATAATTTCTCTCACTCAATTTCACAACAGGTATAATTAATTTAGTTTAGTGCACCCCTAGTGTTCAGTCTATTATTTGCAATCTTCAAGTGTCAAGTGTTAAAGTTCAAACTTTCGCAGAATGTATAAATAGCCTCTACCAATACTGACACACACATTATTTAATTTCGATGAATGGGAATTTAAGAGTGATTTGATTATTTCGCGCGTGGCTTACAATTCCATTCGGATATAAATATATATAAGCTACTCTATTATAAATGGTATGCTATATTTAAGCTTCATTTCTGATTAAACTATTTCCTACGATACACACAAATTATATTCGCTTTCTTAGACTGAGAAAAATTATAATTAGATGATCGTTATAAATAAAATTTCTGTATTCGATAATAACATAATAACCCAGACATTTCTCTAAATAGTCGATAATTTGAATAAACGCTCGTGGATGACTAATTGGATTCCGACTGTATATGCGCGGCGCCATTATAGGAGATGAGAAATATACCCAGACCTACCTACTAACCCCACTACCCCCAAAGAGAGAGACAGGTAGTCGATCGTGGGTACCTGGGTAGAGTATATAAACAGCCCCTAGCGATACTGACACATCACTTCAGTTTATTCTACAGACGAGCAAATAACTACTTTTGTACATATTGCCCGTCTTGTGATACGCACAGTATAGAACAATGTCAGTTCCCGGCCACCTTACGTATAGATCGGTACGCGTTTTTGATTCTGACTCGTCAGATTCTGACGGCGATTGGAATACCGTGAATGAAAATAGAAAACGGAAGATACCATCCAGTAGTGCAAAACATAAATGTAAAAAAGTTAAATCTGAAAAGGTTTCAGAACCTCAAGAAGGTAATACATACATATAATAATTAATCTTTATTTTAACTTTGAGTTTTACATATTTTACACATACATATATATTATTCCTTAGCCATATTTCCTTCTGGTCGCCGTCCAGTTTTTATCAGGGTCCAGCTACATATTTGGGGGTTTTCCATGAAACCTCATTTTTTTCGATTTTTTCATGGTTTTTCTTAGATTAAAAAAAATAAAGAAAAATGTAATTTTTTGGTTACCTCAGAATCGAGTTCTACGGAAAAAAATACATCGAAAACCATGTTTTGAATTTTTTTTTTAATGAAATTCCAACCCACCATACGGCGGTGAAAAGGCTGAAAACTGCGAAAAGTCAAAATTTGCTTTAAATTTGATTAAAATGACATTAAAACCAGGTTTTACTATCTTAAAACAGTTTATATACACTGAGAATACTCT
>UELV01177895.1:0-15525 GCA_900490015.1 Megastigmus stigmatizans | reverse complement strand
CAGCTATTGGATATCATTTTTACCTGAAAGTGCACATAATTCCCTACAAAAATAAAAAAAAAATTATCTCAATACGATGAAAATTGACCGAGTTACAAGCATTTGAAAAATGTCAATTTTTCGGTGAAAAATTTTGTTGCGATAATTTTGTTGCGCAGTGTACATGAAATATTTGCTCCCTCTTATTTCACAGTTACCCTATGGTACTTTAAAAAATTGCTAAAAATTTTAAAAAATTTCTCTATTACTATAAAAAAAAAAATCGAGTAGCTGTCATTATTGTCGCGGCCGCTGATTCAAAAGCGCGCCGCTCGGGTCAAAGGTCACGAGTGACTGTCACGTCGTCAAAAGACGAACGACGCGAGCACTCCTCGCGACACTTATCTCCTCCCTCGCTTATCGACAAGCGAGCCTCGCGGCATGCAAAGGAGCTGCACGCCCGAGGCTCACGCTCTTCCGCTCTACCCGCGGCCTACTACGGAGCGCCTACACGAGACTCCACTCGCTCTTATACCGCGACGCCACGCGGCCTCTCTTTATTTTCCACTAATATCCAGCTTTTGTAAGTTTATTTTAATATTGCAAATGCAATAAATTTCAGTTAAATTTATATGCATTGCAAGCCTCAATTCACACCTAAACCACCAAATCCTCGCGCACGCGGCAAATCTAACTCCTGCACGGAGTAGCGGACCCGATAGTCCGCGTCTTCAAGGAGCCTCTCTACCCGAGGCAGAAACGCGGTATCGGACGCAACATTTGGTCCTTCGAGCCGGATTATCAATTATCAATTAACAATTATCAATTAATTTATCATCGGAAAAAAAGAGAATCTTTCCCATAAGACTACGTGTTAAAAAAGCACTAACAAAAATATTTAATTCTCGGCTTTGGGGTACCCTGGCCTCGCGAAATTTTAACTGGAGCTTCTTCAATCATTTACCTTGCTACACAAAAATTTGTAGGTCATTAACATCATCAATTCAATTATCGAGAGAACTCCCTTAAACACGTATATATCCGTTTTTACCCTACTTTTATTTGCTTTTTCATACCAGTTAATAGCAATTTTAAATGTTGAGTTATCTTGATTTGAAGTAGTACATGTTCGTATATTTTGCTTAATCTGTCCTTATCTTCGAATTTAGGGCCCATTTCAAGGACTGAGCTTTATTTTTTAAGGCCCATTATAGGTACTGAGCTTTATTTTTAGGTACAAGAAACCATTCTCTAAAGTTTTAGCCAAGTGGGTTTCCCGGACTCCCCTTGTAAGTTCCATCTAAGTAAAATTTTGAAGCTTTAAAATCGCTTCCTTCACGAAAAAAATCATTTTGTAAAAAATGTCTTTTTTTGTGCGCTCGATAAGTTGAGTAAATCTGCTTTTAAGGTGGCTTCACCAGGACAGGCCGTATCGCGCTGGGGCCCCATTGGAAGTTTTATAAAATAAAAGTTATTTTCAAGAAATAACTTTTTTAAATTAATTTTTAAATTATTTCACTAATTTAATGCATGTGCAGATATGCATAAGCCTATGTAGTTGTTAATTAAAAAACTTTCTTAATCGCCATTTGGCCCCTTCTACGTATTTATTGTATTTACCTATATTCTCTAGTAAATATCTTTTCTAAATTGTGGTTAACAATAAGTTACTTTTTTTTAATAGATAAATTCAGCGGTTAAAAATATGTATTGTACTCGTTTTTTAACAATATATATCTCTCATTTCTAAATTAAATTATTAATGAATAATATAACCTACTATAAATGTCTAGTATCTTGTGCATGTAAAGGAGGACGCCGGTAGCGGCCCATGGTCAAACTTGGCATGAATCCCATAAAATCGACATAAGCTCAAAGAATCCTTAAACTCTGAAGTATTTGAAGAAAAAATGTCTTCTCTATGAAGTGGAAAATGTAAAAAAAGTGATTTTTTATAATTTTTAATACTAGATGTCGGATGAAATCTTGAGTTTTTCACTCATTTTAACAAAATTGACTTGATTTTTTTTTATATTTCCAGGCATTTCCCCCGATTAAATTTCATTCCAATATTAATATTTTGATCAGCTCTAAAGAATAAAAAATTTTGTACGTTTATCTAGGTTTATTTATTTTCTACGCATTCGTCGGCTTCCTCATTTGGCCAACTTTGATGAGCTTTTTCTCTGAATTAAGGTGGTTAACCCCTACTTTTCTCGATGGATTCTGTAAGCTCATAATAAATACTATCTCTATGTAAATTTATACTAAATTCTAATTGTTAAAAATTTGGTGAAGCCACCTTCATCTATCTGAAATTTGTCAATACAAATTTTAAGCCTTGACATGGATTTGTTCAGGAAATAAAAATCCCTATATAAAATATATATATATTTAATGCACTTTAAATTTTTACTTAAATCTAACGTAATACATTATTATTAAAAGTCAAAATATGTTACATTTGCATCCATATTAAATTACGATACAATACAATGCATTAGATTACTCAATTACTAAATTCAATTTTGCTCATTTTAAAACATATACCTAAAAACTTTTACAGATTAGATTCGTCAAGTACGTCAATACTTATTAGAAAATCTTTTTTTTTCATGCAGCATATAAGTATATCCTTATTCTTATAATTATATTGTTATTGTTACTTTAATTTTAACAAATCCTACAACAGAACTTGAAGCAAAATTTGGTACACTAAAATAAACAGTTATTAACTTAAAAAATATATGTGCATCATTGGGAAAACTATAAATTGTTTTTTAAGCGGTATTTAAAATGCCTTACAGACAGCAGATTCAAAAAGATACTGGCACATGACATTGGATATATCGACTGCATAAATAGATAAAAGATTAGAATCTATCGGTACCATGTGAAGCTACGTGATGATTTCAACTGTTTACCGATGATATATACATTTTCATTACTTTTAATAAAATTTAAGCATTCTATACACTTACCGTCCTGAAGTAGGACACAATTATTTTTGTCATCTTAACAATTAATATACAAATAACCTTTTTTTAGTATTTTAAATTGAATAATTTTAGGCTCATACTTTAATATAGGATCATCACTGTGTTCTCTTTCTAAAATAAGGTTTTTTACATGCAAATTATTGTCTGTATATTGATTTGCAGCTTTTATTTCTGCCAACCTCCTACCGATCTGTTGAAGAGGCTTTTCTCCTCTCCTTACAAACTGTTTTATTTTTCGTATATGGTTTTCAAAACAAAAAGCACTAAAATCGTCCAATGTTCCAAAATTTTTAACGTCATCAACGATATGTAAAAGATTATGAACATTAAAAGTTACGTTGTATTCTCCATAATATTCTGAGAAGTTAGTAACGAAAGTACTTAAGCAATCGTTAGCAACTTTTAAATATTCTTCACTTTTACACAAAATTACATTAGTCAATATAGTGCATGATGCATGCAAATACATAAAATGATTATACAATTGATCGTCAAGAATACCAAAGAGTACGACTGGTCCTGTATATAATAAAAATCGCCTCAATTCATGAGCTTTCCATAATCGGCGAGCATTTTGTAGTTTTCTTGGATTTCTACTAAAATCAGAAGGCATAAATTTTGTTATATTTACCTTTCTGAAATATGATTATTATAGTAATTATTTGTGAGGAGAGGACACGGTATATAATCACGAGGACAAATAACTATATGTACACGAGAACTGAAATTAAACAACGTTATTTGTTTATTGAGTATATATCGATATCGACTGACTTCTATGCAGTATGCCTTGGCACTGCTCACAGGAAGCCGCTAGCTCGTGGCACGCCCTCTACATTTCTTCCGAGGATGTGCGAACGATTAGTAAAGGCGGACACGCATAAAAATAGCTACAATAATGATTTCGTTGAAATTCTGACAATCTAGGTCTACGGCCACAAGTCCACAACTCAATCAATTTCAATGTTACTCCCAAACAAACCAAATACATATAGTCTAAAACTACGTTGGTTACTAAACCGAACTTCGGTATATTAGTTAAAATCGTTTTTCCACTTTGATACCCATCATTGATGTTATCATCTTGGTACCAAAATTTTGCAAATCCTTCATCAGTTCTTAAATCACCCTTTTCTCCCGGAAAACACACTTTATTATTTATGTGGGCACCTTTGATTGTGCATTTCGTGCAACTCCAGTAACCTGTATGGTATTTTACTTTTAGAAGATATGCTTTTGCTGGAGTATCGCATATAAGACACTGAAGTTTCACTGCATACTGTTTTCCATTGTATTCAACTCCATTTTCAATTATATCTGTTAATTCAGTTACAAACGCTTTTGAAAATTCGTTTGAATCAGGTTTATCTTCTCCGTAATAAATACCAACTACTTCCACAGTTTTTAGAGTAGGTTCGGAGCATGAAATAATCCATATCCCTTTACCTGATGATTTGGCTAGAGGAGCTCCATCAGCGCTCGCTAAAAGATTGATACAATTAACATTAACCGTTTCCCGTAGTAATTTAACAATAAATGTTTCAATTGCATTCCGCAACCCATAATGGCAATAATGGCCCGAACCCATTTCAATTACGTTAGTTAATCTTGGTGTTTTTAGCAAGGTTCTTGCGTCTTTTGGAAAAGGTACATTTGTTCGCTCTTTTAAAATATGCAACAATTCACTGATTGCAACATGCGGTACAACATGTATATAATTAATACTCCACTTTTTTATGTCATTTATAAATTCGTAATCATCGTCATTTTTTGTCGCCATATTTGATTCTACATCTTCATCAATCAATCGTAGAAGCATCTGCGTCTATGTCAGTTGGTTCTTTCAGAAATTCAATGAAATCATCAACTTTACACATTATTGTGTTGTTCTCTTGCAGTTCTGAAAACTCATTATAATTATCTGAGTCTTTAGTTTGACCTTCACCAGTTTCCGAATCATTTGCGAAATCTAATTTGTATCGAGCAGCTAAAACCTAATCATTTTTATTACTTGTTTTTACTGAAATATGTGCTCCTAAATTAAACAAATTATCATTATTTTCTAAATTACTAATGATAGCACTGCAACGAAGATCGCTACTTTCTCCATTCGTCATTGAAATTAAATTCTGCGAGGAAGTGCAAAAGGTTTCGCCTGAACTACTGGGACGGTTATTGTGACATTCACCAGCTAAATCTAAATACTGTAAATATCTTTCATTAGTCTCCTTAAATAAAGCAGCTCTCTTAGCATTAAGTAAACGACGAGCATGTCGTTTGGAATACGGATAATTTTTTCGTTTATTCGTATTCATGTTCTTTTATTTATGTACTTTGATTCTACACATTAATATCTCAACTGATAACCTGCAAATATTAAATAAATTTTATCACAGATATTATAACTTAAACGATATAATATTTTATTAAGTGAAGGTTTTTAGTTAATTTATACTTTTAGATTCGAATGATCAAATGAATGAAAAATTTTAAATAGCTATTATAATGCAGCGTGCATGAACTACATTTCATTATCATACGTAACAAACTTGAAATAACTATTCAAGAAAGGCTGTTTTTTAACAATAAATTATACATAAAAATTGTTGTTCGTGGAATATATTGTTCTTAAAAATAATTGTTTGATGTAATGAATTTGTATAAAAACTTGTAACTCGCCCACATAGCACAATGATTGCTGAAAGCTTTCTACAAGCTTGGATGAAAGTTTCGCAGCCTTTCAGTAAGCTTTCATGAAATCTCCACGAAAGTTCAGAATGTCTGGGACAAATTACTCATATGAAGATTCCTTGAAAGATAGCAATGACCTATCAGGAAACCTTCCAGGAATGTTTCGTTAAAGTTTTGAGAAAGATACTTGAAAGTTTTATAAAGGAAGAAGGAATCTTTCAGTAGAAATTTCAGTAGATTCGTAGAAATCTTACAGAAAGTTTTCAAATAAGGATACAGCAGTTTAGTTACACAGCTATATACTCTTTTATAAAATATTTGCATTCTGCTTTTATTGAAAACATTTAAATAAGATATGTTTTTAAATCATACATTTTGAAGTTACATCAAATAACTTAGTCTAAAATGATGGCACTTCAGTCCACCTTCATTTCTACCTAGAAATTTGTAGGTAACAATAAATATACGTAAAAAAATAAGTTTTTTGTATTAGCTTAAAAACTAAGATATCAGGTTTAACCGAGAAAAAAAATCAGCAACCAATGAAATAGGTTTAAACACCTTTGTTGCTTTGGCTTGTCCACTGGAAAAACAAAACAATTTATATGAAGGAAGAACAACAAAGGTCTGTTGTAAATAATGCTAATAAAGTACTCACCTCGACTGTCTTTTGAACCGTGTATTTGAATTATCTAGCCATCCTGACATGACAGTTTTCATGTCATTCTCATCTACATTTTGAAATTATAATTTGCAGGCTTCTAAACATAATTAAAAATAGCTTAGAGTCTCGTCAAGTAAATACGATTCCAATAAAATAGAGTTGGCTAATTGCTGTTACATAAAAAATGTGTTATACCAAGTATAATATGTATTACATTGGCATTAACAGGAAGCCGAAAGAGCATAATTACCGACGACTACAGTTTCATACTTTTTCGTTCCATTTTAAATATTTCAACATTTTTCGAGTTGAGTCCAACTTTTTGTAGTTCACAGAATTCGGCTCAACTTGTAAAATGTTAAAATATTGAAAATTGAGCGAAAAAAGTATGAAACCATAAACGTTGCAACTATACTCGCCCGGCTGTCCCTTAATTCAGAGCTAAACCATTAATGGTATAAATCAGCTATTAGTCTACTCTACCATGTGGGTGTAAAAAAGTATCTCAAAATTAATTTTTTTACACAGAAAAAAAAATAAAACATTCGAGCTGAAGCTATTATTAGTATCTTTGAAATTATATAGCAACTGTTATATGTTTTTAACATATTTTCTCTCTTAAAAAAGTGATGGCTGGATGTTGTAAAGACTTTATAGATTAAGCCTAAACAAATAAATCTTTAAATTCTTCGCTGCTTTCAATCGCTACTTATTAAAGAAGGGAATACAAATTTTGCTCTTTTTTACACGCATTAGCGTTAAATAAATATTTGAGTTTTTTGTTTACGCCCTTACTTTACAGTAATAAAAATTCAATTTACCATAAATGAGATTTACGACATGTGAAGCTATATTCATTCATCACCTCATCAGTCATAACGGCAGACATCATGTTGTGAATCAATTTTTTATAGTCACTTCCCCCTTTATTTTTCAGAAAATGAACCTAGAAGATTAGTTAATAAGCAACTTCATATACGACTTTCTATAAGTTATTGCAATAAAAGCATTATGTATCAGAAATATCATTCAATAAAAGCACTAGGAATATGAAAATGGCATTTAACAAAAGCACGCTGAATATGAAAAGAACATTTAATAAAAGCACTGTGAATATAAAAAAACGCTAGATTTGTTGTCATTATAATTGTATTATTTTTACGTTTGTGTATTGTGTTCGTTCATGTGCATATACGTATGAAAAATGTTACTAAATAGTATATTGAGCAACGAGGGGAGAAAATAAGCTATTTTTAGCGAGGGTGAGGGTGAGTTGAAAATACCTCACGCGAGTCTGCAATAGCTTTTCTTCTCGAGTTACGGACCGTATTTGTTTTAAAAAAGGCATGACAGATCCTTTATTACTTCTGTGAGTTGGAGAGAAAATTGAGCATTTCAAGTCCTACACAACGCAGTTCCCACGTAAAAATATCACATATATATCTTATAAGAATATCAGAAATCAAATATCATTAGAGATGCGACTGCAAGAAGAGCGGATGTTCGAAGTTAACTATATTTTCTTAAAAAAAGGTAGAAACATTCATTTCTCACCTGGTTTTTACGGTAAAAACGGTTATTTCTCACCTGTTTTTGGGTAGAAATGAATATTTCTCAGTAATTTTTCATTTCTCATCTGCTATAGGATAGCAATGGTCATTTTTCACCTGTTTTAGAGTAAGAATGGATATTTCTCGCTAATTTTTTATTTATTACTTGTTTCACGGTAGAAATGAATACTTCACCCTACTTTCATAAAATACGCTCGAAATGAGAAATTTTCTCTCTTAATTTCACGCGTGAAAAAAGTCCTGTTTCATGCCTAGCTAGGTTAAAAATAGTATATTATGCAGCACCTAGGGAGGAAAAAAACTTGAACAATCCAGAACTCATGTAAATTGACACCCGAGCCGAAGGCAAAGTAATGCAAATATCAAAAAGTAAAGGTAATAAGAAATTTTTGAATTATATTTACCAATTTTTTAGCGAAAACCTTATCTTTTTCGGATAATTTTCTTTCTACTACATCGATTTTTTTAAACTTGTTTTCTTCCATAGCATCTGTGGGGAAGTACCTATTCATCATCCCCATATCTTCTGCTTACAATACCACATCATTTTGCAAATTTTTTTGTCGAATAGTACCCACCTTCGATTCTAGCTTTCCAATTTTAATACTATTAGCAATAGTCTTTTCATGTAATTTAATTACTAACCCTGTAAAAATCAATTATAAATAATTTTTCCAAACAAAAGACAAAGAATTTTATATATGTTTTTGGATAAGAAGTTTTCATAGTGGTTTGAACGATTTTTTTTATAAATACTCATTTAATGTTCAATTTTAAGATGATATCGTTCTTTTTGTTAACTTTTTGTTAACCGTAATACAATAGAAATCGTCAAAGCCACCATAAATAATTCTTAGCTGAGACGCAGTAATCTGTATCAAAAATAAGAATTGTGTTTTTACCATAAATTGCTATTAATATTTCACGCTCACTCATATTCGGAAAATTTGAAGGTTCTTTTACTGGCAACCCTACTGAAAATAATCACATGCTAAATCATGTGCTTAGTCATATGCCAAACCATGTGCTTAATCACAAGTCGAACTATGTGCTTAGTCACATGCCGAAACGTGTGCTTAGGCACATGACAAATCACGTGTTAAATCACGGGCTTTTATCGACCGAATTCGGCACATGATTCGGTACATGATTAAGCATGTAACTCATCATGTGCCTTAACACATGATTTGGAATGTACAAAATCATATAGGTTATCATATAATGTATTCGACAGAATAGTGTATTTAATTGTATGTTAGTATATGATATATAAAGTCTGTAATTTGTAATATAAAAATCAAGTAAATCAATATGCAATAAACCGAACTTAATATACTAAATATTTTATAGTTTAGTATAAAATCAATGGTTTAAATTAAGTATCTAGTAAATTCTGTAGTTAACTGTATAAAAAAATTATATAATTTACTTAAGTAATTAAGTCTTCGGGAGGATAATATTTAGGTAATTCTTACAGAAAGTTTTCCTTAAGTTTTTTTACAAGAATCTTTATTTACAAAAGTAAAATATATATGCACACATACGTTTCGTGTTCGAATCGCGCTCCTTCGCCTTTTTCATTCTTACAAGATTTTAAGGGGGAAAACTTATTTAGAAATGAAAAAATGATGGGTTTTTTAAGAATTTTTTTTGAGGAGACAAAAATATTTATTATTTTCTGAATTTTAATAACATTTTTACACACTATTAAAAAACCTTACATGATTTTTTATTTAAAAAAAACAAACAAAATGGCGGTGCTATGTGGCGCTGTAGTTCGCAACGTGACGAGCGACTTTGCAATTGGCGTAATTTCTCCAATTTTTTTGGTTGATCTGAATCGAAAAATAGAAACAGTTTTCGATTAGTAGTATAATTTCACTCTATGCTTAACTACAAATGTATAAAAAATTACAAAATTGTAAATTCGACATCTTTTTTAAAAAAAGTACAATTTTTCACCGTTTTTTTTGTTATATTTTTGTTTAAAAAATTACTTTTTTAATAAGAAAAGTTTAAATCTTTAGGTATAAATAGAAAATAATACTATAAAGTAACTTCGTGGAAAGTTTGAGCAAGTTCTGTATTTTAGTTTTTAAATGAGAAGTTAAGCCATTTCAAAAAATGTAGTTTTTAGAAAAACTCGTTTAAAGTTTTTACACGCGGGCGGTGCGCTCTAAAATGAGTCACACTCACAGGCTGTAGCTCTCATAGGACTTTGAATTTCACTTTGAAACTTTTGCACGATATTCTTGAAGGGATAAACTAATTTTTTATGCAAAAAAAAATTGATTTTTTTAAAATTGTAAAGGAGTTTCCCCCCTTGATTATTACAGCAATAAACATCTCATAGCAAAATTCTCGTTCGTAGCGGTTGCTATGACATAATCTATCAAAATATTCTTTTCAGTAAAAAATTAAATTCGGTATTGCAATAATGTAATCTTTTTCTGGTGTTTTTACGAACACAGCACCTCTTGAAATTTCACAAGTTTTTACTGATATTGTTTCATCTTGAATTACTACAACTTTTTTTACTGCATTTGAATATTCATGGCAGCTTACTTCAATAAACTCACAAATAGTAATTTCTTCATTTTTTTCATTATCTTCTACAAAAGTATCCATTTTAATGAATTATCCATTGATAAGCTGAGCAAAATAATTACATGAACGATTATTAATTTTGGCTGAAGACATGTACAAACAGCCGTTCATTACCATTTTAGAAAATAATTTAGCAGTTTTGGAGATATTAAATTTTTGGGAACCAAGCTCATCAATGGTTTACCGAAATATGTGATATCGGTCAATTTAAAAACCCTTTTTGTTTGCAAAGAATTAACGCCCTTATACAATTGTTGTATACTTAAAAAACAGTCAGGATAAAGAAATTTTTCAAGAACCTGCGCAGCACGTTGCAAATTGATGCGTCTTATTATCTTTTGTATAACACCTATAGCGCATTTGATTGCGCGAAGCAATTGATGATTTGCAGATTCAAAACAGAATGTTGAATGTGCCCATAAGGGTCCCCAATTTTTTATGCTTTCAGCTAAATGTAACAACTGATGAGTGTTGTATGTCATAGCACTCAAAGTATACAAATCCTCTACTTCAGATACATATTTATGTAGCATTTCATTTAGCCGATTCAATTCTCTATAAGTAATATTCATTTGAAGGGCGATATGTAAAGATTCGGTTAATAATGACCAATGTCGTAGTTGTGATTTAGATTTTAATATTTGACTTAATATTGGCACACTATAATATAGAACCCAATTCTCCCACTCTCGGGCCTTCCAGTTTGCCCGATCTGAGAGTGGTCTTGTTAACCGACATAACTGATATGGAGCCTTAATTTCAGACAACAAAATATTCATAGCATCGTAATCATTTTTTGTGACATAATGTATTATGTAGTCTGTAAATTGTTTAGCAACACCAGACAGAAAATGATGCATGTATTCTGGAATAAAACTTTGAATAATATCGAAACCATTTAAATTAAGCAAGGGTGAAGCAGTTTTAATACCAAAAACTGGTTTTCCTGTAAGAAGGGCCTCTTCTGCAAATAATATGGTGGTATTTACGCTTCTATTTTCCGACGGTGGATTAAGATATGGATATCGCATGCTACCACCATAGTATACCCCAGGATGAGTACACCAGTCACAGCCATAGTGTGCATTAAACTGACAGCTTCCGTTCACAGGAGCACGTGCGATTGTGTCCACACATGCGAATATGCTATATACTTTTATACAACGCTTCTCTTTTTTTATGACACATTCTACTCCACTATTTGAAAGTTGCGACGATAGCACAGCGTCGCGAAAACCAACACGCGAAATTTCGCGATAGAGCGCGACAGAGAGAGAGAGCGCGCGCCGCGACGAGCGCGACTCTCCCACTACGCGCACTAGCTCATTAGGCGTAATGACCGCGCCCACATTACCTGGCTCAGCGAGAGGGTAGATAAGGACTCGCGCTGGCTGCAAATCGGCAGTTCGGCCAAGGTGCTCCTTGGAGAAGCCGCAGCAGGCTACGCTCGACCGAGACTAGAGGTGCTCCTCTACCTCAACTAAGCATACCCAGCTGCGGCCCGAGCTCACATCCCGACGATTGAGGTGCCCCTCGATCTCCTGGGCGTAACCACGAGGTGCTCCTCGTGAACGCCATTCCGCGACACGCACAAAGTGCTCCTTGTACGTGTCTCCGGTGCAAAAGCCGAGACACTCCTCGCTTTTGCACAAACTCCCGCAACCGAACTTCCACGAGGTGCCCCTCGTGGTAGCGAGGTCCTGTCGAGAGACGCTCGAGGTGCCCCTCGTAAGTCTCTCATCCGAACTATCCCGAATCCGCCGCCCAGCACGGGACGTAAATTACGCGACGGACGCGAACAGTAATAGAAGTGGATAATTGAGATAGAATATGTATAATTAAGCAGCGCGTAAAATAAAAGAGTTTTGTAACTAAGCGAATAGGATGAAGTAAATATATATATATATATATGCCTCGATCTACGACGTACGTGAAATCTTAATTACAATTGTTTGTTTTTCTTTTTGATTTGTTATAGAACAACTAAAGAGCCAGAGACGCAGGACGTCATTATTTGATTTGCGTTTGAACGCGCAATATATATATATATATAGTTATAAGATAAGCTTTTGTACTACTATATAAGTGACAATATATATAGCATTATCGATATAAAAACTATACTCTTGGTTGATTTATTAACCCGAACCTGCATCTCACTACCTACGTTAAAAACAAACCCTGGATTTCTCGCGAGCATCCGGCAAAAAGGGTAGGAAGAGAAAACGTTAACCCACAAGAAGGGGGTAACGTCACAAAGTTTATTCGTTGTTTCAGAGAAAACTTCTAAAAAAACTGACATCTCTGGCTTATTTTTACCGAACCATAACCCCGTTACTATAATACTGTTAAATCTACTCTGAACAGGTATTTCATTAATGAACAAATAAAGAGGCCATATCGAAAATGAGGATGATTTGAATACTGGAGCACCATCAGTATTGAAAGTCACAGTTACATATGTATAACGGTCACATGCAGGCAAATTTTTCACAAAATTTCTGTATAATTTTCCATCATATATATTATTAACGGAATCGTAAAAAATTTTCATTTGTTTCTAAATAATCACGAATCGCACTTGATGGATCAATTGAAGCAAAGAAAAATGGATTTGATGGGTTTGATACGTCAATATTTGTTTGGCAACTATCGCATTTAATTGATCCCCGAATATTTTGAAACGTGCCGATACATTTAGTACATGTAGGACGAACACTATGAAGCATTACATCATCATCGTAATCACATAATTTATCGATCATGTAACGTGTTTCAGGCAATACGTTCTTTCCACATATAGAATTAGTTATTTGAAAATGACTTGTCATGGCCGTAAAGGATAAATTATTAGATAAACAAAATTTGAGCGACATTAAAAGAATTTCACCCGGACTTTTTTCGACATAAGTAGAAATGGATTCTAAAAATCCCGGTTGATTTTTCAGTTCATGTAAGCTCTTTAACTTTACTCTGTTTTTCTTAAATATTCAAAAACTTCATCGTCACTGCTATATATATTCTCGAAGGTGAAATCAGAAATTTGGTTCAGCTCCTGAAAATAAAAATAAAAAAGTATAAAATCTTGATTTCTTTTAATTCCAGAGCTATTTCGCAATTAAAAAAAAATGAATCTGTTAACACCAGCATATCCATTGTTCAACTTTCGATATTAAGAAGCATAAGAAGTGATCATCCATTATAGTTCAATTTATTCATTTTATAATATTTTCTTTTAATAACACTATGATACAAAAAAAAGGTTTTTTTAACAAGAAAACGAGACATGGTTTCCTGTAGGATTTGTGACTCTGCAATGGAATTCAACCTCAGGATTTTGCTTTTTTTGAATTTTTCTATAATAACACGTCAGGATTTTGAGATATCCTAACCTAAAAGTACGAAAATAGCAATTTTGTCCTATATGAGATTATATAACTTCACGAAATTTTTTTTCCCACAAAACCATTTTAGACATCATAAAGTACCAATCTTGCGCTTCAAAATCCATTTCAGTTTATTCTAATATCATTTTTTGTCTTACTTATATACTGTAATTTGAAATTTTCAAATTACATGAATTTCTTAATATCCGAAAATTCAATCCATCAGGTAAATTCGTATAAATTTTATTGTTTCACATAAATATTTGTATTTACTGGTTCACAAGCTTGCTAAGTACGAATATCAAGTGACAATTTTTCATACTCAAAATAGCGATCCAAAATGGTGGATTCAAGATGACAGATCAACATTTATACAGGGTGTATGAAAAGTTCCGGAACGGCACGATAACTTCTGAACTAACAATGGCAGAAAAAAACTAAGATATATTAATAGTTGTTAAGATTTTTCCCCAGCTATCTGATGGTGACCTTTAATTTGACCTTGACCTTGATCTTCAAGGTCATTTAAAGGTCATGTCCATTTTTTTAAATGGGACCCCCTATTTTTGACCCCGGAAATGAAAAGAGTGGAAAATTTTACGTTCAAATATGGTCTTGACCATTTTGAAATTTTGACCTTGGAAGGTCATGGTAAATGTCAAACCCAGGTTCGGTGCGATAACTTGAAAACCAGAAGTCCTAGAGGGAAACATTCAAGACATAATATCTATGATTTTTCCCCGGCTATCAAATGGTCACCTTGAACTTGACCTTGACCATGAATTTCTAGGTCATATGACGGTCAAGTCGCTTTTAAAAAAGAACTATCCTAATTTTGATCTGGAAATTAATAGAGCGGATAATTTTGCGTCAAAAAACGTATCAAATTTTGACCATGACTTAATTTAATTGCTTCTGCGTAAATTTAACCCCATTGACTAAAATTACCCCGGTATTCATGTTACTCTGGTGTTCAACTTGCCCCGGCCACATGGATTTTTTAGTATTCATTATCTTCCACTTCTAAATTGCTTAAGGTGGCTCGACACCAACAACAATAATAATAATAATAGTAACGTCTTAAATTTGTAAATCTTCTATTAAACGAACAAGATTTGTTTAAATGAATAATCAACATTAAAAATTAAAGAAGGGTTCATAATAAACCATAAAACCATTTTTAAATTAAATTTCAATTTTGTAATCAAGATATTGTCAATCAAAAATTTGTTAAAAATTTCTTCGACAATCTTTTTAATCGTAGTCAACTTTCATCCGATTTCAATTTACCAACGCTCATTTTTTATTTCTTAGTATGTCGTGATACTCATAGAGATTGACAACATTTTCTCTGGAAAAGAAGTATTTCTCTAAGTTTTCCTTGAAAAATATTTTTTCTCCTTCGTCTGTCATTTTTTTGTCGAATATTTTTCGGTAGTTAATTTGTCATCGTTTGTAGTCGTGCATATTTATTATCTGCACATGAGCATGCATCGCCTTAATGAAAGAGAAAGAATTTCACTTTTGATGATGAGAGGCTAGGGTGAACTTACAATTAGACAATCTTACGACAATGTAAAAACTGTCTTCAATGAAACTTTCAGACTTGGCCTTATTCCAATTTCTAA